>VKKT01000305.1:229214-243365 GCA_008038995.1 Haliotis laevigata
GATAAGTAAACAATTTTGGCGAGTCCCTTGAAATTTTACTTATCAGGTTTCCACTGTATATTCTAATGTCGTTGTCAAGCAAGTGGTGATATAGGCGACGTTTCGACATAGATTCTAATGTCGTTGTCAAGCAAGGGAAGAGGGAACATGACGTGTTGCAGGGAACATATTTTAGTGATAAGAGAACGCTGCAACAGAACTGCCATCACGACACCCCTGTACTACCTTAATACTCGTTAAAGGTTTGCGACTGCATGAAAAGAGAAATGGTGTTCACCCTTTTCGTGAACACCTGGTGTCATCAAGGATGTTCAGTGATCCATTCATAATAATCATCATTACATAATCTATTACACTGCATGGAATTTGTTCAGCAGTTAAACCAGGCTGGTTAAATCTCACGCTGACGTTTGGTTTCCCGACGATCAAGAGAATAATCTTACTTCCTCGATGAGGACCTTGTTGACCAGCCATCTGGTCTGGACGCATGACCCCTGTCCACCCCTCCAGCTGCCGTTGCTTGAGCACGTGATGGTGTCGGTGTCGCCACAGAAGATGAAGTCAGGGACACACTCGTACGTTGCCGTACCTCCCAGGGTGCGGTCCTCTGCTACCACGGTACTGTGAACCTTCAGCTGCGGGGGAGGGCAGGTTGGCATCCCGGTCACTAGGACATAAGGTGGGAGTCAGGCTAGGAAGGGGTTGACAATCATTCAAACCATTTGACAAAAACAACTTCAGGACGTATAAAAATCTGGATATCTACACAAAAGATTCCTTTCCGAAAGTCCTCTTCTCTGCTAGGAGGTATATATTATTTTGGTTTCGCTATAAAATTTCAACAAACATATCAAGTTGATATTATATAAATATATCTATTCAGTCTCTAGGTAATTTCTGGATAATACCTACGTTGAGAAGTACAAAGTATTTAGTAATCAATACCAGTGTTGGCCCACATGAGCTTTCTGGATATAATTCTGAATATCAAACCATACGAAATATTAGGATATCACTAACAATCTTGTGCAATACAAAATATCTAGATATCAATACCAATGTTAAGACCTGCGACATATGAGAATACCTATACCACTTGTAAGACATTTTATATGTCTAAATGTTTTTACCAGGTTTGAGCCACACAACAAATCATTCAACTGTTGAGCCGAGTGACCTACCTGTTGGTGCCAGCTCCGCCCTCTTCATCATCTCGAAACCATCAACATCCACCTTCTGCACCTTCTTCCAAGCTGTGTCGGTGTGATTGAACGTCCCGGCTAGCTGCCCATCCACGTACACCTAGAAATACACAGACCGGTCAGTGAGAGATCTCAGTGAGATATATGTGAGAGATCGGAAAGACATAGATGAGTAAGATACCAACCTCGTAGATCTAGAAACACACAGATCAGTCAGCCTTTGGCCTCCATACTGATTCGACGATGCATGTAGTAAAGGTAAAGGTGTCTAGGACTTCAGTCCTGCCCCAAAACGAAGCACTTGTGATCCATGTGGTCTCACCTCAGGCTAGTGAGTTTGTTCAAAAATGCCTCTGTTCGCACAGCAGAAAATGGGTACCCGGTCGGATAAGTCATGTGACTATAACCTTCTAGAATTTTACCAGGCAGCTTGGGTTATCTAGGGTAAAAATGTGCTGTGATTTGATTGTTAGCGCTATGAGCATACCTGGTGTGGAGTTTGGCGCTATATAAATGGATGCATCATTATTGAAACGCTATATGTTGTCAACGAAACGGTTGATCACAACGCCTTTCGTCCACACCAACGTCAAAAGAGTTGTTTCTGGAATATTGTTACAAGCGGTCGAAAACAGCTTAACAACTATCTGAAGATGGTCATATCGAGGTTTGACACTGTTGTATCACCTTGTAGCCTGTGTAGGAGTTATAGATGACGACGTGTCTCTCCTCCCCCGTCGTGAATGACACGCCAGGGACGTTAGCCGCGTCCATGTCCACCCCGCCCTTCACCCTATGTAAGTCGAACCCTCCTTGAAATATCGTCATCACAAGATTCATGTCCCCTGCCAGATCACTCAGTTTAATCGTAATTCTGAAAACAGAAAGGAAGTAATTGTTAGATATTACCCCTACAGATTGAAACCAAGAGTTAGATGTTTGGTTTGTTTGTTGTTTTACGCCGCACTCAGCAATATTCCAGCAAATATTGCAGTGGTCTGTAAATAATCGAGCCTTGACCAGACAATCCAGTGATCAGCATTATGAGCACCGATCTACGCAATTGGAATACGATGACATGTGTCAACCAGGGCCTCCTTTCACCAAGCAATAAGTTGATCGTAAGTCACTAAGGTAACCTTAGTGCAATGTTAAAGAATTGGAGTTAAGGTTAACCTTAGTAAAGGTTGCTTCGTGAAAGGAGCCCCAGGTCAGCGAGTCTCACCACCTGTTCCCGTTAGTCGCCTCTTGCGACAAGCATGGGTTGCTGAAGATCAATTCTAACCCGGATCTTCACGGGTCAAGTCCACAAATGACCACTATATGAGTAAATCTTTTATGTATAACAACTATATTGCATGTAAGACGTTTCATCATTCTATGTGCAAACATTTAAACACATAACATGTGTATGATCTGACGGGATAAACAAAAGGTACACACGTGTTTGATGGGAGTACAACGCAAGCAAACAAGAAGTGGTTATTCGTGTCGTGTTTTGGATACGGGTCTCAGTATTGAATCTTGAACCTTGGTAGGATGTAAGCAGTCCTTTCTTGTTATTATCGTTTGCTTTTTGTATGTATTTACTTTCTTTTGGATTTTTTCTTTCTTTTTTTTCAAATTTGTTTGTTCGTTAGTTTTTTTTGGTTTTCAATCTAATCCTAACGCAAAAGTGTACATTTCACCTGAAGACAGGGAAGTGGCAAGAGAAGCCTTGATTAGACGTTACAAGCAGTACAGTTGTTATCCAGACAATGATACACGCAACTTACTTTTGAGATCCTTTCATTAAATGGAGCGACACTGCCGACGTCTCTTGAAACCTGCACTTCAGCTTCAACATGGATGACCGACCGGCGGGGGGCTGAAGACGTCAACAGAGACATGTCATGTCTGACACACGCAAGTAAACTTATATCAGCTTACATTTGTTCATGGATGTGTGAAGACAGAACGTGAGCGAGAATGATTTAGCAATATTCCAGCAATGGGCTTCACACATTGTATACATTGTCCAGAAGGAATACTGGAAGAATACGGACCTCCCGTCGAATGAACGTGTAGCACGTGGTCCCGCGTCCAGCGCTCGTTCCACAGGTGAAGTTAAGGAGCATTGATTGCTGACAGCAGCTGAACGGGAGATCGTTTTTTGACAAAATTGACGCCTTACAGTTTTGAGGGAGTACGTCCTTCCCAAAATTTTACATGAGGTGTCCCCACAGGCAAGTGACTTGCTGGACATA
Source organism: Haliotis laevigata (assembly GCA_008038995.1). Classification (NCBI taxonomy): domain Eukaryota; kingdom Metazoa; phylum Mollusca; class Gastropoda; order Lepetellida; family Haliotidae; genus Haliotis; species Haliotis laevigata. Next base: position 232,663 of record VKKT01000305.1, read on the forward strand.
CGCCTAAATCGACATACCATTAAAGCCAATACTGGGTACCCGGTAGGATCATTTATTGACGATGCTGTTAACCTTCAAACGCCAAACGTAAGTAAGTTATGGTCTAAGGGAGAAGGGAATGAAATTCAAGTGCACTCTGTCGGACAAAAGTGTGTGCTTTGAGCACATTAGAATAGGGAAAGAACATACAATTACCATTTTTTTCAAACTAATGGTGTTACTTAACTGTGTAAAACGTTCCATTTTTATCACTCGATAATAGTCTTTAAAATTTGATGAATTTATTATTTAGATACAGTTGTTTGGCTTCGGAAACAGTTTTTCGTGATGAAGCTGACGTGGGCTTTTTACGATTGTGCACAACTAAGATTACCGTTTACACAGGGTCGGGGAAATTCAGATAAGATACCTTTATGTTTTTCATAATAAATATTTTTCATTATTTCAAGTCAAAATGAAAATCCAGGGCGGGTGGGAGATAGGAGATCGGACATCTTTATTAGATACCCCATTATCCACAGTGACTATGACATCGGTGGCGTCTCCCTGTGTTTCTACCGAGAAGCATGCATTGCAAAACTAACTGACAGTGTCAGTTCCTGGAATAAACTCTTTACAAATCAGCACCTACCTTCTGAATATTATTATATATGGATTTCACACATGTTCCCATAAGCCCCTTCCACAGATTGTCTTTGGCACATGTCATCTTATCCGAGGTTCCGCAAAAGGCGAAGTCCTCCGAACACCGGTATTGTACCTCGGCAGTTTCCGGCAGGAGAAGGGGAATACTGTTCGTCATTGCACGTGGCGAACCACATCGCTCGATGTCGGGCTGAGCTGGAGCAGAAAGTAACAGTTGTACTTTCAACTGTGGGAGTATTGGTCATTAGTCACGCCGCGGTCAACAGTATAGCAGTTCGAGTGAGTGAGTGATTTGGGTTTAAAGCCGCTTTGAGCGATTTCTTATTTTATTGCTTCCTGTCAGCTTGACGTCTAAAGCCGGAAGTGACGCAGGTTTCAGATATTAAAATACGACGATGGCGCCTACAAAACTTAAAAGCAGGACGAAGTGGGATTCCAACCCTCGATTACAACTTTCTGATATGTCCATAGGACCGCAGTTGTATCGTGAATTAAAACATCAAAGACTCCTCGTGAACCAGCCACATCACGAAGGCTAATCACACGTTCCAACATTTATTGTTTTACTGACAAGCAAAGTTTCCAAACAATTTTCCTTACGGAGAAAAGAATAAGGAACGTTGAACCTATAATTCTCCTTAATGCTTCCGCTTACATTCGTTTGTTTCCTTGGTGGAAACAATTTTATACATTGAGTTGAAATGGTGTGTAATGTCCCTTTAATGTTTGTTGCGCTAACATTGCGGCATGCACGTGACTGCGTGCGTGCGTCGCCGCTAGTACTAGCTCCAGTCTGATGCTAGTTATACAAGTACTGGCCCACAGAGAAGCCACGAATACCTCACACAGGGACAGTGCACAGACTTCCGTCCTTGTTAATTATAATATAAATTCATATCACCTATTTATCATCATTTGGGTCAACAGGAATACTGTTGAATCTGACAAAGAAACTGAATATCTTACTATTGAATTTCCAGATTACAACAAACTTTCACGAAAACACATTTTCCAATATATATATATATATATATATATATAAACAGTCACGAAGTCAACAAAGTTATGCACACTTTGTTCTCATATTAATCAGTTTTGACAGCTGAAGTACACATAAATTGACATATCTTTAGATCGTGAGTGCAGTATTGATTAACGGCCCATTCATCACAAAATTTCATAAGATTTTATTTTCTAAAATAATAGTCATCCCTTTTTTGTTCCGGATATATCTGATGAATAATATATTGCTTTTTTAAATATTTGCATATAATAGTACTTACATATACTCCATCGTGCCTTGCCCTTGTTTGACATAACGGTAACTTTCTGAAATACGCCTTCACCCAATTCTGTAGATGGTCGGTAGCCAGCACTATTGAATATGAGGTCGGCCTCGGGACTGTCCACAAAACCAGTTCCAACATTGAATTTCACAGGGTTCGTGCTGTACATGGAAACCCAGAATTGTCTAGACTCTCCACACGCTAGAGGACTGTGTCTCTTGGTCATCACTGAACATGTGCTGCAAGCCGTGACTGTGGACACGGTGTTACCGTTGCTGCCGATGTTGATGGTGATGGTGTCGACATCCGACGACGAAAGACTTAATGTAACGGTGATGTCTTCACACGCCTTGACTCCGAAGGTGAAGAAGTTGCCGTCGATCATGTAGCCTCTTGTTGAGAGGTCTACGGCGGAACTGCCATCAGTTTCCAACTGTAGAATATCTGGTTTAACAATAGATGATGTTGGTATAGACAAAGCATCAGAATAAAGTGGGCCAAAGAATTACCTCCCTTTATAGCAGCTTAAAAGCTTATAGCTCTGAACTGAAAGTGACGTAGGTTTGATGATGAATAAGATAATCGCCCAAAATAACCTGCCATTCCCTTTATTAGATTCTACCCTAAAGGACTCACTTTCTTTAATTACATTTTCCCACGGTGTAGAGAAAAATCATAATGTTCAAGATTATTTAATGACTGAATTGTTACTGTTGTTTGTTTGTAGAGTACCCACATGTATCAGATACCTGGGTCCAGGTATTGTACTCCCATTGTATGCTGATTGTACCCTAGATCCATTTGCTACTAGAGCTGATTTTGCGTCCAAGTCTATGTACCTCCTACCCGTTACAGCTGGAGAAATTCTGAAGAAACCCTAATTAAGTTCGTGACTTCCGGGACGGCGCTTTTGTAGCGAATGAGTCAAAGGTGTTATCAACAGAGTGGACATACAATACACTGGATTGTCCAACATTCTAGGATGATAAGCGACAACCTACTTGAGTGTGTTATGTCCAGTCTACTGCCCATCTGCAAACCTTGGTCCAGCACTATACGGTCAGCTGTGGCTGGTGGTTCAGCATAGGGGACGGGCGCTATGTGGACGTCGTTTATATATACCTGGAAAGAAGTTCGAAATTATTGTATTCTGCAGCACATGAAATAGGTTCCATTGTAAGTATATGAACCAAATGCTCTTTCACGTTACCAAGTGCAAACGTACATAAAAATACTCATTCAAAACACCTATTAAAGGTTTTCAAGTTTTATGATGACGTTGATATTTTACTTTATTTTCTTAATATATTTCGAAAACACAGAATGCTTCCAGCCTACTTTCCTGAAACATAACAAAAACTAAACTAAAACAGCAAGCTGACAGGCGGTGATAAAACAGCTTTAGTGTTTGGAGCTAGATAATTTCGATAGCATAGCCTGTAATCGTATACAGCTATATAATTGACAAATATGTACTCACAAAATATTCATTCATTCCTAAGCGCACGTTCAGGTCAAGGCCATCTCCAGGGTACAGGTCAATGTCCTTTGACCCCTCTATAACAGTATTTGACGCTACCGTGCGACTGACCTCCACTCGGCAAGGTGGCGTTGAATCCACGAAGGTGAAGGTTACTTCTAAAAGTGGACTATTTCCCTTCATGAGGTTAAAGCTTCTGAAATGCAATGTTTGGTAAATTGAACCTTGTTATCATTATTTGATATGTATTCCCAAATGGAGCCCATACTGCACGATATTAGCTAGTCATTTTGTTTTGCCTTAAATGCCTGTAGATAATATCACGGAGTAGAGAAATAAAAGCAGATTTCCAAACTGCGAGACGTATTTGTGCGCACGGTGTAGTTCCCCTTTTACTCAGCTACCAATTGAGGATGGAAATGATACTTCCACTGGAGGGCCGAACTTAGTGGACAAGCATTGGATCCTCGAAGGCCTTCGGACTTATTTACTGCCTTTGAAAACCTTTCCCCAAAGTGTTGTTTTTTTTCTCGATTTTAATTGTTGAGTTTCATATTCCGAAAACAATTTATTACGAAACAAGTTACGTCAACCAATGCAACCTCATGTCAGCCCATTGTGATAGACCACGAAGACTGACAGCAGAACATAAGTCATAACATAACGTATCACATAATAGCGACAACCATCATATTCAGATTTTCGAGTACTGAGAAATCTGAAAGCACATCGTTTCCCCTAACGAGAACTGTGTTAGTTGGAGTGGTGAGGACGTACGTGGAGTTAAAGCTGCTGAGGATGCCCATCACCTGGATCCGGGTCCAGGGCTTCAGGGGACACCCGATCTGGATGTCGGAGACCGTCAGCTGGAACCAACATGTTATACAGACTTAATCACTTCAACAACCAATCAGGGGCGGTGGGGTAGTCTAGTGGTTAAAGAGTTGGCTCGTCACGCCGAGGACCCGGGTTCGAATCCCCATATGGATACAATGTGTGAAGCCCATTTCTGGTGTCCCCCGCCGTAATGTTGCTGGAATATTGCTGAAAGCGGCGTAAAACCAAACTCAGTCAGTCAGTCAACAACCAATCAAGGTATTACATTGCTCCGATACAAAAATATCCCTTATCATGAGTGACTGAGTACGGTTTTACGGTTTTGGAATATTCAATAATTTTATTCGCCATAAATTGTATTCAGGGAGCGTACCGCAAGGAGATATTGAACCCACCTGGTGCGACCAGTGAACGCTCTAACAGCTAGGATACCTAACACTAGCTCCCGAATGTGATGTATTAAAACCAGTCCAACATGATGATTCAACTTAGTTCTCCTAGAATCATCTATGAAGAAAAGACATATAAAGCCTTCATATATATTTCTTACGTTTGGGGGCGGTGGGGTAGGCTAGTGGTTAAAACGTTCGCTCGTCACGCCGAAGATCCGGGTTCGATTCCCCACATGAGTACAATGTGTTGAGCCCATTTCTGGTGTCCCCCGCCGTGATGTTGCTGGAATATTGCTAAAAGCGGCGTAATTCTAAACTCACTCACTCATCCCTTACGTTTTAATGAGAGTGAGACTGACTCCTGGCTTTTCCGTCACTAAAAAATCAAACTTTCAGAGTAAGAAGTAAGTTAACCAGACGCCCCAATACACAACAGGTGTAAGAAAGTGCTTACCGGCGGGCCCCACACGTTCTGTACACACCGGCCAGGTGGCTGTTGCCATCGGTCCCCTTCACACGTTCCCATGGCAGCAACTCCACATATCGAGTGGCCAGTGGGGCATGTGTATGAAGCTCTGGTAATTCCCGCGGAATAGGAAAGGGAGACAATTCTGTTTGACTGGTCGTTCGGAGGAGGAAAACAGTATTTGTTTGCTGCAAAACGAGTTCAATCTTTGAGTAAGGTTAAGTTGGGAGAGAAAATGAAGCTGAGTAGCATATAGAGATGACAAGAGATGTGAAGCATATATAATTCATCATTTCAGCATTAGTCAGCGAGCTTGGGTGAACGCCGCACTGAAAGTGGTCCAATTATATCACAGCACCATGTGGGAGGTAAATGGGGAGCGGAGCATGTTGCTTACCACTTGGAAATAATGCACGAGCATGGGAATGCTGCTGACAAACTAAGAACCATAATCGGGGCGAATCTGATCAGAATCATTATTAAGTTTCTGGTGCGGCAAAGGGACACAACTCTGCCAAGCCAATTTCGTTTCAGTATTTTAAACGTTTGCTTCACTTTGAAGAAATATTTGTTTCCACGAACATTTTCCGGTAGTCACATTATATCTGTCTGATTTTAGGCAAGGGGATGTTATTCGACTCTTGGTGTCCTTAGTTGATTGTCAAAATGTGACGGTGTGTATTTTCTAGTTTCTTTTGTATTAACTGTTTTTGTCGCTTCTACATCCTGAACACTGTGCATCGAACAACGGTGTGGAATTACCAGACTTTGTAGGCAATACATTTTCTCAAAAATATATTTCCCTGCTTTATTTACACAGATGTGCTTTACCGCATTTCCATGGAATCGATTACTTCATTTACTGATAAATAAAGTCATTTACCTGACTCACTTCTCCGTTGAAATTCTTCCAGGGCTGCTATCCTATTGTCTCTTATACAGTCATTGTCAGTACATGTCGTCGGTGTAGTTGTTGGAGATGGAGTAGTTGTAGTTGTATCTGTTGCTGTACTAGTAGATACAGTAGTTGTTGTCGTAGTAGATGGAGGAGCTGTGGTGGATATGGGGGTGGTTGTTGTTGGCGTGGTAACAGTCGTCGTAGGAGTTGTTGTCGAAGTTGTAAGACTTGTAGTCGTTGCAGTTGTACTGGTTGTTGTGGTCTCCCCAGACGTTGTAGGTATAGTCGTTGTAGTTGTCACAGGTACTGTAAAAAGTGCGCGGAAACAATACACTGTATGGAATCGACGGGTGGTGGCTTCACAGGTGTTTGAATACTTATAGACATTTGGAATTTTGTTAAAATTAATAATTAATGGTGTATGGTGCCGGTATCATCCCAGGTTCTGCATTTACATAGCGACCGTAGCGCTACGAGTTTTGTAAGCCGTCTTTCGAGAACTTATAACTTATAATAGTTACCAAGTACCCATGATCTCGCATTTGTTCCATAGGGCTACAATGGCATATTTTTATTTTTATTTATTTCTTTATTATTATTTTACAAGCTTTTATCGAACCTCCTTACATGACTATTCTCAAACATCTGACACTGCAGTAAAAAAGAAGATTATAGGACGCTTCATGCGATTTGATTTCAATTGGCGAGGTTGTATTCAGATGTCATAATCATCCCCATGACCAACTCCTTGCTCACCGAAATCTTACAAGTGAAATAAGTGGACCCATCTACATGCTAGTTAAACTCTTGGACTGCTTCTGCTTACCGATACTTGGGTCCACGCACCTCCCCCGGTCCGCCCAGAAGACGTAGTTTCCGGCACAGTCGTCGATACTGATGGTCCTCTCGTCCTTACATTCGATGTACATGCTGCTGTCGCCCGGAAAGGCTATTTTACCGTCCATGGCTCCGACACACGTGGCTTCACATGGAATACAGGTGCCCGTGGCGCACTGACCCACAGTGTAGTCACCTGAAGTTAGACAGGTGGTCAGAGGGGTTGTGGTGGGTGTCAATATCGTTGTTGGTAACAAGCACACAAACTGCTTGACTAATTAACGCATGTTATGTCAGTAATGGGCAGATTCTATATCTATTTGGGCTAAGCCCATCCTTGCTTCGAACCCACGTTCTCAGTCAGGCTGCTAATCGCCATCACACAACACATCTTACCCACTCAACCACCGAGGCTTCCAGAAACTATGGATGTCTGACAACTGGTAGTCTAGATTGCAAAGTGTGTGTACCCCTCTGTAAATGACAGTGTGTGTTCACAGTTTTTGTCGATGAGATCTGTACCAATTTATACTTTGTCAGTAGGGTACACAAAGTACGTGTTCTAGACCGTGAAACGCCCTTTTTCTTGGAAAGTGGCCGACTTTGTGGTAATTAGGGGCCTGACTCTGAGAGTCCTGGATGGGACTGAGGAAGTGTAACGCCAGATATGACATGTATTACATTTGACCACTTTCTGAATGACATACGTTACATTTGACCACTTTCTGAATGACATGCGTTACATTTGACCACTTTCTGAATGACATGCGTTACATTTGACCACTTTCTGAATGACATGCGTTACATTTGACCACTTTCTGAATGACATGTGTTACATTTGACCACTTTCTGAATGACATTGTGTATTCACATGGTATTGGACTTCTACTGATTAATATGAGAATAATGACTCACATGGCGCCCGGGGCTCGAACCTGCTGTCACAGTTGACAGTAGTGTACTGACTGCAGGTAAACGTGCCGGAGTCCCACAGCTGGAAGTAGGGACACTCCCTCTGGTAGGGGTCGAGGGCGGCGTCCCAGGATGGCCTGCTGCAGTCGTAGTACTTGGAGCAGCTCGTGGACGCCGGGAACTTCAAGCCTGGGAGACGCTCACATATCTTGATGATCGATGCTGTAGAACAGTAGAAACGGTAGTTGTAATTATCGTTGATGGCAGCAGTCGTCGTCGTTCCAGTCATAGACGTAGTTGTTGTAGTTGTGGTATTAGAAATAGTAGTAAGTAGTAGTTATCGAATCTTTTTAGATGGATGGAGTGTTATTTTTGCTTTGTTTGTTTGTTTCCAGCTGTATGGCATCGGTCTGTAAATAATCGACTCTGACCCAGACAATCCAGTGATCGACAGCATGAGCATTGATCTACGCAATTGGTATGGGGTGTTAAGAGTAACTGTGAATAGCTGCACTCGATAATGGAGTCATAGTCAGTGCGGTCACATATGTAGTCAGTAGCAGTAGTCGTTGTAGTCGTATCAATAGCAGCAGTATTGTTGTTGTTGTGGAGCGTTGAAACAAGAGCAGTTGTAAAGGATGGTCGTAGTGGAAGTAGTAGCTGTCAAAATACTAGTAGTAGCAGCAGCAGCAGAAGCAGTAGTAGTAGTTGTAGTTGTAGTAGTAGTAGTAGTGTTTGGTGGTAGTAGAAGTAGTTCGATTCGAATACGTCGAAGTAGCAGCCTTTGCGAGGGTAGTAGTACTCCACAATCCCAGGCAACGTATTGCAAGGTGCATTAGTATTACTTTAAATATGACCATCTGCAAGTAAATGTATCAACGTTACCTTTGACATCCTCTGAGCACTGAAGAGTCACGGGGTCAAACACCATTTCCCCCGTACACGTTGATCGTGACACCACGAGCTGAGAGGCGCACTCTAGGTAGTCAGGAAGGAAGAGTCTGCCAACCACTGGGTTCTTGCCGTCGGGAAGACCCTTACACGCCTCGTCCAGACACTCAAGCTGGTAGGAACCTGGGTGTACAAAACAGTGGGTAATTACACCAACAATTGTTGGAATTATAACTTATCTCTAAAATATAACACTGGATGACGTGCATCGTTTTGGGTCTAAACGGAATCAACGACGCATTAGCAAGAGGAATCATTTACACATTCTTTTCTCACTTATGAACAAATGTACGGAGTAGTCTTGCACCTGAAAATATACTGGTCATAAGTTCACACCGTAAAAGACCGACAAGAATATTTAGACGGATGCTGCTGATCAAATCCCCCTATGTTTGACAATGTAACTTGTCTATTTCCCTAAATGTGAGAGCATTTTCCTCTTCACACAATTGAGTGCAAGGGACAATTACATAGACACTCGCGGGATATGCTCTGTGGTTGAGACAATTTACTGATTGTCGTATAATCACATTCATCACTTGGTTGATGTGGTTTGTCGATGACTGTTTACTTGCCTGCTCATAAGATAGCTTAATTCCTCCAAGTGTGCCGATCTACCTTCATAAGTTCTTCATAAGTCATACTAAACCTGATCTAGTTCTAACAAAGGTTTTGCCACAGATTTGCTTACCAGCACCCTGTGTGTTAATAACTGTATTCGTATTTTTATAACTTCTAAAGTTGTTTGGAAACCACATCCAAAGTGTGATTGAATGATATAAAAAATGACAGAAATATGGGACTACCACATGTACATTTTATCCGTTCAATACCATTAAGATAAGTATGGTATACTCACATTTATCACGAGGTCTTGGACTGTCTCCGCATTTGGCATCTCCCGGCTCCTTACATATTTGTTCATATTTGTCAAACAGCAGGGGGTATTTGCACTCGTTCTCATACAGGCCCAGGCCAAACTGGGGAACCACTTGGCTGCAGTCGTAGAACATGGCACAGCTCTTGGGGTGAAGGAACTTCAGACCAGGCATTCCAGGGCAAAACATTTTAGCTCTCTCTGAAAAAATTTAGGCTTCAATTGTAAAATATTTGTTCAATGTTCACGATGCTTAGATAGGAATACCGCTATTTCCAATTATCTTTCTCCAGTTTAACAAAACATAATGGTTCAATATTAATTTCTTTACTTTCCTGATTTCTGGTTTAGTGCAAATTAGTTACATACCATAAATCACACCAAATAGTTTATTTTTATATTTTACGGTGTGCTGACTTATAAATAATAGTGTCCGCCGTGTTTACCTTCTGGATATCTGCAAGGTCCTGAGACAGGCGGTGACACGCAGGTCTGCTGTACCGGGTCAAACACCAAGCTGGTAGCACAGTTAGTCCATATAGCAAAATAATGATTACACTGCACGAAGCCATTGCAGTCCCATGGGACGGCCATCAACCCAGTCTTTGGTCGTGGTTTACACATGTAGTTCAACTCCATCACGTAGCCGTTCTTCAGACCATTGATCAATTCAATAAAGAACAGCATTGGAACCATTGCAACACACCACAACTGGACAGTAGCCATCCTGCAAGACAACGTGGATATGGATAACAGCTTACAAATATTGTACACAACTGTTCTTTGTTGGCTTGCTTGATTGGTGTCTAACGCCACACTCACCACATTCCTAGCTGTAGACAATCCAGTGATCGACATCATGAGCCTCGATCGACGCAGGTGGGAAACAACGACATGCATCAACCAAGAGGGGGCTTGACCACACGCTTCCATTAGTTGCCTCTTACGACAAGCATGGTTTGTGGAAGACAAATTATAACCCGGATCTAGCTATGATTCACACAGGTTCATTACAAAAAGTGGGAACGTTGGTCCAAGGAAGGACATCTTCAGTCTTCAGTTCATTGTAAACCAAAAGTCACTGTGTTCTTTAATCTGATTGGTTGAAAAACGTGATCAAAT
>VKKT01000305.1:259437-269516 GCA_008038995.1 Haliotis laevigata
ATGATTCATAACTCCATGCTGATGATAGCGTCGGAATATTTTACAACGGACGTTGTTTCTTAGAATTGAATAATTTGCTAATCGGATTATATTTTAAACGCAAACACGAAGTGAATGATTCATAACTCCATGCTGATGATAGCGTCGGAATATTTTACAACGGACGTTGTTTCTTATCGTAAAATCATAAATATCTGTTCTGTGACTTTTATCGAAAGAAATATATTTTTTATTTGTCATATCTTATTTATCTGTAGGTATACATATAAATACATTCAAAATTGGACTGACCAGTGTTCATATTTATTATGAAAGTAGTTCATAAGTGTGATACGTCTTCACATATACGTACGAAGCTATTTGGAACGACAACCTTTTATTCCTATCTGCGTGAGGTATGCGTAAGAAGGGTTGTGGGTGACATTAATGATCAACTCGGGCATATTTATCACCACCAGAACAGTAAAGTAGCTTTCTATTCCACAAAGGTAAATCACAGACATATTCCGTCCAAGTTAAGACCGTCTCCAATGGTAAACGTCAGTTCCTTGTTGACAACGGCGTTTTGCCGTTCCGCGCGAAGCATTCGAGTCTAGCAGGTTCATTACGGGTATCAAATAAAAATAACCACCGTCTGACTGAATACCTCATCACATCAGAAGATAATATCGTCGGAAAAATATTTCTGCGTGACAGTTATATATTCAATTAATCGTTAAATATACAAGTGATCTATCTCTGTAATATACTTTTATTGTCAGATGCATCATCGCGTGTTAAAAACTATACTTAATGACGTTTAGTATTTGGATTATGAATAAGTATGATTGTCGAAATCATGTAGCTGCTTTATGCTGCATCATCGCTCCGCACGTTTACACGTCAACACCCATGCTCCTATTACCTACATACTGGAGTCAGAAAGACAAAAGAAAGTAACACTGGATTTGAAAACAATCCCAAAGAATTTGCTAATGTCATCAAAACTTTACTAGTGGTGGAAAACAGACATCGAAAAGCTTCAAACGTTAGCTCCAAATCACAACTGTTACAGCTGTATGAAATACATCTCCACCTAGAATTTTTTTAATATCAGTTTCATTTTGGTATACTTATGTTTGTCCGTGGGTGTATGTAATTCTCGCCAGCCTCATGCAGGCGGTGAATACTGCTTGATATAGAAGGGTGCCAGTAGTCAACCACGGTGTAAATATCTTCTGTCGACGTTGTATTTTGGCAAGTAAACGACTTGTATAAAAGGACACAATTTCTGGATACTCGTGGATGTCATACACATATACTTTTAAAAAAAGATAAGCTTTTTCGTGACTGGATGCTGGAAAATAGCCGCAAAATAGATCCTCTAGCTACAATACATTATTTTGAAGATTTTTTAAAAGCAAAATCGAACATTAAATGAAAACAATTGTTTGTTCAAAAGACTGACATAATTTGACATATCCCCTTTGAAAATGGCCTTATCTCATATATACTGAACATCATGGTCAAGAAGCTGATTTCTGTATGAAGATGTCTCATGGCAAGAGTACTATTGAACAGCACCAGTTAACGCTTAATCTTTATAAAAATGTATGAATGGTGGACGGCGCTGCAGCACATGCTTACTCTTTTAAGAAAACGTACTTAAATGTTCAAGTTACTTTTATGTTAAGAATTATGTGAGGAAAAGAAACTTCACGATTCTACGTATAGAAGTGATTAAGTAGTTATGCATGAGAACACAGGGTGGTAGGTGAACACTGTGCAATCTCCTAATACACATTTAATGTTATATTCATGATTTTTTAATCTCAATATACATACAATAACAGTAAATTAGGGTTTTAGCACGTGCTTGTGGATGATCCCCCCTACGTGTTGGGAGTGTCGCCTCTGGCGGGGTGATAAATCTGAGACTTGCCACTCTCAACAGGGTTGTATGGGCGATGAAATGTTAACGTGAACCCAACAACCTGTAATGAACATCAGCGTCCCAGTACAATCCCCACAATGGGTTAATTTATTGTCTGTTAATTATTTCACAGTACTTCATCCAGATCGGATGGTCAGGCAGTGTTTTCCATTGTGTCGAGTTAACCTGGTGGCATAGATCTTGCTAATGCTTTCATTTCCTAACTGATTGGTTTGTGATGCCATATTCGAATACTTACACCTCACGGTGATACAGCAGGAAAGCAAACACACACACAAACATACACACACACACACACACACACACACCATTGGAGAATTTGATGATGTACGTTATTGTGCAGATCAATGGTCATGATGTAGGTCACCAGATGTTCTGGTCCAGACTTAATCATCCACAAATAGCAGTCTTACAGCTTGTATGCTACTGAGTGTTAAACAGCGAATATACCATGTACAAGTACCGAGAGTGTATTCTGTGCACAGATGTCGGTACAGTCCGAATTATGAGAGTTTCACTGTGTGGTTTAAAGAAGTGAAATTTATGAATCTATTGCACGATGCACCCAAATTCGAAATGAACTTTTCTTGGGTTTTTAAATGTATACCTCCCAGACTATAACGAAAACGAATTAAAAGCAAAACACGCAAAGGTCTTTTTTTTAACGATTTCAACTTACTTTTGTTTAAAATTTAAAATTTAAAATTGCCCCTTAAATATTTTTGCCTCCTTTAAATACGCAAAGTATATGTCAAAGGCCGTTTATATTGCATACACAACAGATTTTACAGGGACAAAAGTATTTCAATGATATGGAACTGTCCTTGTCTGTCGTGACAAGTAGTTTTCGGATATCGACACATTTACAGATCACAGTTAGATTTGTGTAGCAACATTTACCTTACAGTACCACTCTTGCTCACCAGTAGTTTGTTCGGGAGTTGGTAAAGGCCTTAGTAAAGTCTTCAGCACAAAATATCTAATGCATCAGTGACCAAAATGACGTCCTATTCAATCCCGTGTACTGTGTGCATTATTTGGACTTTTTTCAATGAATTCTTTTGCAGGTGAACAACTGACGTGCCTTGAACGTGCCTTTGCAAAATTTATTTTAGAACAGATGCCTGGCGTAAGTGGCTATATTTACACTAGAGAGTCTAAACGTTTGATGAGAAGTATATAATCGGAATTGACTTTTAAGATTTTTTCAGGGTGTGGAAAGGGTTTTGTTGCTTTTATTAGTATGTATCGGTAAGGACTACTTTTAAGGGTCAACTTTTCAAAAACCTTTTTAACGGAAATATGTAATTGATTGTTGGTTTGGGCACAACCATCTCAACACACTGAGGTGCCTGGTGTAGGCTGGGCACTGAGTAGGTTCAGTTTGTGCTACTTAATGGAAACAAAACGGATGATATGCCATAATGTTCAGTTTAGTCTGTGGAATGAAACCGTTATGATCTATATATAAATGCCCTAAAGGTATTCAGCTATGCTAAGAAAACATTTCATGGCAAAGCTTTGTTATAAAAAGTCATAAAATTACACAATCGTAAATGATGTACAATGCCAACATAAACCTGTATTGGCAAACGGCTAAGACATCCTGCATGGAAGCATAGTACTTAAATTGTACGTCATATGAAAAATATTCAAGTATTCTCATCTTATTGTTTGACAAACGTATCACCTAAAGCATAAATTTTAACAAGCATGCCAAATGTAGGATACACTTTACTGTTCCAAACTACATTATGTTATAAAAACCATCAATAAGTAACAGAAATAATATATTATATCAATATGAGAACATTTATGCATCATTTAGTGAGTTAGTGTGAATGAGTATTATTACGCCGCTTTTGCAATGCAACGACAACGAACATTAGAAATTTGCCTTTGCATTGAACCAGTGTGGAATCAAACTCAGGCTTTCGGCTTGACTAGCGAACGCTTCAGCCACAAGGCTATCCAACGACATAATATAAGTAACATTAACTCCAGCCGCACCAACATGACATGGTCTCGATGGTAGGACTGAAGAAAAGATGGACGAACATACAACCTTGTATGACTGCCAGTACGATGGAAAATGTTCAGTACTCACCCTCAACTGTAAAACTTTACACCGGTATTAACCCTTCAGTACTATCACCGATCACAGACGCACGAAACCAGTAAACACAGACCACAGACCCTCACAGACCACAGATCCTTACCGATTACAGATACGTCATCTAGTAGGTGTCTTCAAATGCGTATGTTGGTTTAGGCAGAGTCCGCCCTCCTCTAACCTCGGATCATAAAACTAATGGAACTATGTACGTGTCATTATGAGGGCAACACGAGGCCACAGATGATATAATTTCACATGCTGTTTCTTCATCTCAACTGTCATCATAAATCTTAGTAACGTCTGTCACGGGAGCGTAACAGTAAACAAGGCACACACAGACCCTGGATAAGATATTTTGCATGAAAGTCCGGGTTCGTTGATATTGATAATCTGAACACGATATTTAAACTGGTAGCCAAGGTGAAACATTCAAATTTAAACTTTATCTGTAATGATGGTGTTAACTGTACAAAGCAGTCGAGGCCATTATGTTCTCATCGGTAACAGTGCAATCACCTGGAATTGTACGCTTCCATCAACGCATTACATATGTATGAAGGAGTCATGAAGTTGCTTTTATGTTTAAAGTTAGTTTTTGGCACACAACCAAACGAGTGGTAAGTGCTGACAAACCTGGGAATATCATCGGGAAAACCGGGATTTGAACCCGTGATCAGAGGTTGCAGGAGTGCCCAAATCATTCAACTCTGCACATGTTTTGGCCCTTAGACAGCTGGGTCACTCCACCCGCCCCCAGCCAAAACTGGTTTGGTAAGTGTACACCTTGACGTCTCAGGTTTACAAGAATTAATTGCAATACATATGTTAATTGTTGTTTAATGTAGAGCTCGGCAACGCTTCAGCGTTGTACGTAATCGAGTTGGGGCTAGTACGCGAGTCTTAACATCATTTCTAAGAAAATGAACCTGACACGGATGTGGGAATATATACATATGGAAAAGCATATTTTTCTATTAACCATAGCAAAGGAACTTTTCAAAACCTCAATTTAACTTACTGTCTGAATAAATTGACCTTTAAGTAATTAATGAATGACAAATCTAAACGCAAAAAGAACTAAAAATTGTAGTTTATTCAGAGAAGCAAACATGGCAAAAATAATTTCATTTTCAAGATTCGGTATACAATCCTCAAGACAGTGCACAAGTAACGGTAACCGACACAATATCAATATCTGGTGTAACTTCCACCAACTGCAATAGCATCCCTGACCTTCCTCCTCACTGAATGTACGATGGAAGACTGTACATCCAAAGTTAGCCCCATGCTGAAGTTAAAGACAAGACAAAGGCTTTCCACATAGGACCTGACAAATGGCTGCAAAACATCAAAGCAACTCATATCACAGTCGTCAGTGATGAAATCAACTTTCGACAGATGCAAGATACTGGAATCATCACTCAATATGGACAAGCACATCAATGACCCCGTCAAAAAATGCTATTTTCACCTCCGAAACATAGATAGCATAAGCCACTTTCTCACAGAATAAACAGCTGCATCACTTGCACATTCAATGATGCTCGTCTGGATTGACTATAGTAATAGTTCCCAATCCCTTTCACATTTGTGAATAAAATATGTTCAATCAAACAGTCTGCTTGTAGGGGCTCCAGCGCAAAAAGGCTGCAAAACATCCAGAACTCAGCGGCTAGAATTGTCAAACTGTCAAAACAAAGTCCTGTCACATCACGCCAGTACTGAGGCATCTTCACTGGCTGCCGGTCAAAGAACCGATACATATCATAAGATCCTTACCCTCTTATATCAGTGTGTCAATGATACAGTTCCTGGTTATCTGTGTGATCTAGTAGAGACTATGTCCCTACAAGAACACCCCGTTCCAGCGATCAAATACTACTTAAGGTCCCTAACGCCAGGCTCAAGACATTTGGCGGAAGATCATTCGAATATAATGCTGCCGTTGAATGGAACGCTCTCCCATTTGATCTGAAGTCAACTCCAACTCTAGTTTGTTTCAAGAAACATCTTAAGACCTACCTGTTCAATAGAAATGTATTGTAAACATGTGGCATCTATTAACTCTGCTAGCTCTTTCAGCACACTTTAATATATAGAATAATTCTTGTAAGAATCCATATCATTATTAATGTATCAGGCGTTGAATTTGTCGTTGAGGTATTGCTTTCCATTCTTGATGGAGGGCTTGCTGCAATACATCAGGATTTTTTACTGGAGTGTCTCTTTGAGTGCGACATTTCGTTACCGAGTCTTGTACCGTAGGCAAGCAGGAATGACAACGGTAGAGGTAACTGTAGCAAAACGTCCCATTCACGAAATAAAAGAATCAATTTTGATATCCATTAAGTTTGTCAGTGTTGTATTCAAAATTTCTGAAATGCCACTCAAAGACTTCGGACCGTTCTGTTGGACAAGCGACAATGTGGAAGGCACTCTGCTTAACCAGCTACTTCATATGAAAGGATAGTTTCTTGTGATTTGAGAAGGGCTGCGTCCCCGACCTGAACGCTGACGGTCCTTAACGTTATATCTTTGCTGATGTTTGAGCGTCTTTGAGCAGTTGTCAGTTGAGGAGGCCGCGGTTATCGGCAACGAAATCAAATGATTTTGTAAATTATCGAGCAGTAAGAACAGTTTACCGAAACTTTATGTTTGTTTGAGTATGTGGGGATAAGAGCTCCCGTATACTCATGGTATGGTATTCTCACGAGGGTTTCATGAAACATATCATTGTACTTTTAAAGTTACGAAACCTTAGACTTACGAGAGTTTGCTACGGTAGTCGTTAATCGTAAACGCAAAACGCCTGCAACCTACAACCACATCTATATTGCCTACGGGTCGCATGGACACCCTTCCATTCACTGGGAAGATATGCGTTCAGGAAACCTATTAGTTTTTGTCTTGGAGCACCTTACCTATTATCACCTATATGTGACCTCATTCCCTTTGTTCTTTTATCAAACAAGAATATTGTCAGGCTGTAATGCGTTCTGAATATTGTTCAAAACTCTACAAAATACTTCGTGTGGACACAATTCGGTTTACAAGTTTCTTGGCTGGAAACATTTCCAAAGTACTCCATGAACTTCCACAAGACCCAACGAAGCATGACTGTTACTATGATTCTGAACCCATTAGGTACCAATCCCACTTTATGACGACCTAAGATAGTCGTGATCTTGACGTACATGTATACGGAACAGACGTTTTCACTCCAACACCTTTTAAATTAATGGAGGTCACAATATAAAGGTTATGAATGAAACATAGATCTATCAAATTAACATTAACTCCTGTCCTCTAGTGACACAGCAATTTATTAAGTGTTTCATTTATGCAAACATCATCGCATTTTATGACATTCTTTTCGCGGCGACACAAACCGCCAGCAGCAGGTGGCGCCTTGTTTAGCGTGGCAATATGTCATGGTTGTTTAGGCGACAACAACAAATCCTGTCTTGGTGACGTATTCAGGACATTGCTGCCTAAACTGCATGTATGTATTATTAATAATTTCCTTATTTGATGGGGCATGTGAAAGCATGTATTGCCCCAAATAACGGTGAAATACGCAAATCATCTAAGCTATCTTTGGACCCTACTGACAGATATGCGTACTATTTATCATTGACCCGCTTGATGACGTATACAAAAGCACGCCATCCTCAGTGATTATGGTACAAACAGTCTTGCCCGAAGGCTTAGCCAGAGCAGGATAGGAAATGTCGGGCAAATGAAAGCATACACTTAAAAAGTAGATTTTACCACAAAATTACAAACGCTCTCGAAACGCTAAACATGAAAATAGTCGCCAAAGTATTGCAGGCTTTGGTCCAAAACACATTTGATGCCCGTATCAAATACATTTCCATACAATATTTTCGTGTATTTTTGTCCTTTTGAGCCACCGTCAAACATGAATGTGTTCATGCCTTTTGGGGGCGGTGGAGTTGTCTAATGGTTAAAGCTCCCGCTCGTCACGCTGAAGACTCGGGATTGATTGTCCGCATGGGTACAATGTGTGAAGTCAATTTCTGGTGTCCCCCGCCTTAATTTTGCTGGAATATTCCTAAAAGCGGCGTAAAACCATACTCACTCGCTTACAATCCTTTCTTGGCAGTGGAAATGTCCGACAGTAGCTCCATTTATCATGTCCACTTTGTTGAAAGTAAGGGAGCATCAGTGTCGTAAAATTGTTAATATGATCCTTGGTTTGATCACAGGAATCACATATTGGCACTTCTTTAAATGGCATTTAGAAGTAATAACATAAGATATAAAACCTATTCCACAGAGTGAGTAAGGCCATAATACATTGATCACGATCCCATTCTCAGTATTTTATCGCAAATAATGAGTACTTACAAAGCATTCACTTTGTAACTTGTCTTCTTTTGGTATTCTCCACCAAATTATGTCATTTTGGTTCTATATACTGGGTATCTTTAAACCAACGTGTCAACTTTCCTTGAACTCAGTTCAGGTTAAAACGCTGGTTGTGTCGACCTCAAATTTGCATTTGTCCATGAAGTATCATATATGGGGTATTCTCAAAAGGACAAAACGCATAGCAACAATAACCCTGAGGCAGCATTTGCTGCAGTAATTAAGAAGAGTTGTGTTTAACACCGTTGTGTCGAAGTTCAAGGGACCAACGTAAGTACTTCGAATTGTCCGAAGTTCGACACCAATACAAAATGTTCACTAAAGAAAAGCATACAAGGCTTTTACTTCGAGACACCCAAAGTTCGACACCTGGGTGTGTAACTGTATGTGCGATGCCTGCATTTAATCAGTAAATAAACATTCGTCATGACCTGTGAAGAAAAACAGAAAAGCAAACTCTAAAGTTTGGTTTGGTTTGTTGTTTTACGCCGTACTCAGCAATATTCCAGCAATATGGCGACGGTCTGTAAATAATCGCGTCCGGACCAGACACTCCAGTGATCAACAGCATGACCATCGATCTACGCAACTGGGATATGATGACATGTGTCAGCGAGCCTGACCACCTGACCCCTTTAGTCACCTCTTACGACAAGCATGGGTTCCTGAAGACCAATTCTAACCCTGTTCTTCACGGGTCCAAACTCTAAAGGTCAAAGCAGGGAATGCGCACATCGATTTTTCTATTTTACGTTGTATAGCTTTCATATTTCTACCAAGCAACTTAAACTTAAATTAACAATAGTGATTTATTGTTCGTATTGTAAACAACTGACGTGTCTAGTTGTTTACTATTGTGGTCCTGGCAGAGTTAGAACCATAACCGGTCCTTCAATTCCTGAATTCGAACCCACACAAACCTAATCACTGAAGGTAAAACAAGATGAGTGGGTCCCCGCTCTACTGGTCCAGATGACGCTATAACTCTCTAACTGCGAATATTATGACATTGTGATATTTAGCGAGTGAGTTACAGTCAGAGTTAATATTCTACACACGATGGTTCGTGAGCCTCAGAGGTGGAGTCAGAAATACCTGGTTCATATATACATATATTTGCATAAAGTGATAAAACATTCGGAACTGATCCAGGCTTTGGAGCTGAGTAACACAGCACTGTCGTACGTCACGGAGAGACCCGGGAGCCCCGAAGAATGTCTGCAATGTGAGATATTTGTAGCCTAGTGGGGGGATCAACAGTGCCATTACTACAGGTTGTCATAGGTCCTCACTGTATGTACGCAGTGTAAAGAGTCTTTCGACAGGTGGAAGGGTAACGGTTGTCATGAAGCATGGTCTGTCATCGGACCAGATCATGGTAGTTGGGGCTTCACTGTATGTGTGTAATGTGAAGCATCTTTCCACAGGTGAAGGGGGTAACTGTATGTATGCATGCAATGTAAAGGATCTTTCCACAGGTGAAGGGGGTAACTGTATGTATGCATGCAATGTAAAGGATCTTTCCACAGGTGCAGGCGGTAACTGTATGTATGCATGCAGCGTAAAGGATCTTTCCACAGGTTGAAGGGTCAACTGTGGCTTTGACAACATGCTCTTACCATCGGTCCATATCATGGG
>VKKT01000306.1:97950-108341 GCA_008038995.1 Haliotis laevigata
GTTAAGCCCATTTCTGTTGTCCCCCGCCGTGATATTGCTGGAATATTGCTAAAAGCTGCGTACAACTAAACTCAGTCAGTCTTATAATCTGACATCACATGATATTACGGATACTTTAACACGAGAATGTGCTTCAGATATGTTTAAACGCCGTTATATCAGTGAGTGAGTGAGTTAACATTTAACGTCACCTGGGCAATATTTCGGTCATGAAGTGACGAGCCGTTAGATCACATTCACGATAGGGATGTGTACAGTATCGTGACCGAAGTGTTAGTGTATAGGTTGTTTGTTGGGTAACGCCACAATCCAGTGGTTAACATCACGAGCACCGTGTATCGATTTGTATACGATGACATGCATGAATCAAACTGCCAGAAATTAGTACAGTAGTTGTAGAAGGCGGTAAGCTCTAGGTTCAAAGTGCCATGGGTATTGATCCTGCCAAGATTGCTACTATTCTCGCGATCTCGACTTTTGTCAAAACGTGCTTTGTACAAAAACACGAGAATCAAATTTCGTGATCTCGCACATTTGGCATATTTCGCTTGTTTTCAAATATCGAGATCGCGACAATATCCCTAACAGTATTCCATACTCTCGACATATAATAACATATAAAACCAAATTATCTTCCACTATTTTCTTTAACAGATTGCCAATAAAATCCTCAACAATTTCGACATCGCCATGGGATTATCTGGAAGTTAAACATCAGATAATGGCTACGGAAAGAGATTGATCCAAATACAAAACAAAAGTTACATTACTACCAGTCCAAATTACTCCTCCACACTGACACACGTCTGTATGTTGTCTCCATCTGTAGTGTTACAACTCACCACTGCCACGCCCCTCAGAGTGTTACAACCATTGACCTTCTTTTTTACTTCTGATGAGATTAGTACAACATATATGGCTCCGTTGGGATTGGTGATTGGTTGGATAGGATGGGGATCTAGGACGAGCAATGTGTTGAATTCATTGTATATGTGTTTGGATGGTATCGCATCACTGATATCAGTTTTAGGTGCATTAAGTTTTGTGTTGATAAACAGCAAAATCCACAACCTCCTTCTTCTCTTGACCCTTATCTTTTGCTGAACCCTGTTTTGATTGTGCCAAGCATGGGTTACTGAAGATCAGTTGTAACCCGGTTCTTATTGGCTACCATCCAGCTCGGGTCCATGGAGGTAGCAAAGGCACTGTAAGTCCCCATGGTCCCTACCTACAGTTGTTGGTGATCTACAGCCTGTTTATATTGTATCGTCTTCAATATTTAAACTGATTTAGATTTAATTACTAGTTTTAAATGTGCATCTGTGATATTCTAGTTGTTTTACTGTCTTTCGCTAACAGGTGTTTATAATTTACTTTTAATTATTTATTATAAATGTATAACTTGATTTAGTCACGATATGGCTGAAATATTGCCGATGTGACTTAAAATTGTAACTCACTCACTCACTTTTTATGGCTAGCAATGTTGGAACTTCTTAGACATGCCTCTCGTCGGACTTTCCCACCTCATCCAGCGAAACACTGTTAAAGCGGCGTTAAACTCACTCACTCACTTCTCATAGACCTTCTGATTGAGAATGCGTGTCTCCTTATGTATGTGACAGATAAGAATGGTTCCCAGTGTCCTAACTTTGTCACTCCACGGGGAACCCTTGAACATCCGGGCTACAGTTGGTCTTCAGCAACCCATGATTGTCGTAAGAGGCGAATAACGGGATCGGGTGGTCAGGCTGGCTGACATTGTTGACACATGTCATCGTATCCCAGTTGAGTAGACTGATGCTCATGCTGTTAATCACTGGATTGTCTGGTCCAGAATCGATTATTTTCAGACCGCCGCCATATAGCTGGAATATTGCTGAGTGCGGCGTTAAATAACAAAGAAACCCAGCCCTCCATGGGGTTTTCAAATCACCAATATCTTGGCAAATGCATACTGTAAAAAAAAGAAGTATTTTCTTATGTGACCTTGAAACACTCTAGTAAAAGATTATAAGTGTAATGATGGTTCCAATTAAGTTTGTCAAATTGCGAAATTGTAGTTTGTGTTTCAATTTTTCAAAACAAGTTAAAGAGCATGTTTATGTTGCAACCACAAATGTATCATCACATTTGGCATTCTACTTGTAACCAGGTGTTTCTGTATGGGTTCGTGTTCTTCACCACTTAAAGACGACATTACGTTGGGTTTTAAAATTGTCCTGTCAATTTTACTGAAAGTACCAAAATGCATGATCATGTATCATTTATAAAAATATATCAGATAGGCCAGATGTAAGACGTGTAACTTTGGAAATGAAGATAACTTATCAAAATGTAATCTTAGTGTAAATATTGTAATTGTAATTGTGTAAGCCTCTGTGTCCATTCGATTTCAATTTAGACTAGCAAGAAACACATATGGTCTTATAGGGAAAAATATTATACTTGTGTTAAAAATTATGACGTACATATGCGTCCAAGGAGGGGTTGCCATCGACGCTATCACGTTAGTATGTGTGTGTGTGTGTGTGCGCGCGCCCGTGCGTGTGCGTGTGGGTGTGTAAAATATTTTCTTCCCCAGATACTGGTTTCTCTGCATGGTATTTTCGCAAGAGTTCACATTCAGAGATTTAATATCTGTGGTTTTCTACAAATGCCGATCTCAACAAAGAGTAAAACATTGCGCGATGGCAGTATCAACACTTTGCGTGACGAACATGACGGCATAGCACCGTGATACAGATCTCGTTCTAATACCAGGCCTATCTGTATAAACACATTAATAAAGAAAAATAAACCCTGACCGCACCTTTAGTTATAGGCAAGGTCAAGGTCATTACGATACCTTACCGACACTCAACATATTGATTTACCTCCCTTGAATAACAACACATGTTGTTCACATTAATTATATAATAGGGTGACACTTTGGGCTATCAACGTGATACTTTAGTGAGTCAACGCTACCGTAAACGACACCCTGTCGTGTCCAGCAGTGCTAATATGTGATGCGTTGTTCGCTGATTTGTCGATATGAAACTATTTTATTTTAATTGAAATGTCAATATTTGAACATAAAACAACTACTTTACAACGACAGAATCACCTCTCTTATTTCTGGTTCACAGATAGGCTTTTAGGATTGCCCCACACCGATTATTTATTTGGTGTTTGTTTGTTGTTTAACGCCGCACTCAGCAATATTCCAGCTGTATGACTGCGGTCTGTAAATAATCCAGTCTGTACCACACAATCCAGTGATCTACGCGATTGGGATTCGATGACATGTGTCAAACAAGTCGGCGAGCCTGACCACCCGATCCAGTTAGTCGCCTCTTACGACACCCATGGATTGGACTGCAAGACTTGTTTCTGTGGTCACAGGCCGAAATTATACAAAGGTGTCGCCAATAAGAAACTGTACTCCTGTCTCCGGGATTAAAATGGCGTACATTCAGTTGTATGATCCCCAGGGAGTTGAGATTGAAAATACGATGTGCCGTAGAGATTGACATCCAATGATCTAGGGAAACAAACCGCCTTTGAGCAGCTGAGCTGGATATTGGCGCTATACTGACTGACTGAGTTTGGTTTTACGCCGCTTTTAGCAATATTCCAGCAATATCACGGCGGGGGACACCAGAAATGGGCGTCACTCATTGTACCCATGTGTGGATTCGAACCCGGGTCTTCGGCTTGACGAGCCAACGCTTTAACCACTAGACTACCCCACCGCCCCTCGGCGCTATACAAATATTAGTATGTATGCTTTTATATGATCCTCGTCTTCATAAGATGCTCGTTCATCCGAGTAGATAGCCTCCTGGTACAGTTTCATCTTACAATAAGCGTGGGCCGAGAACCAATTCGGATCCGGATTTCACTCATGATTCACATTTTATATCTAACCACAACGGAAAGATGCCGCCATTAAGTGTTTCGACGTGGGTGACAATAACGCCGTGAATACAATGCCGTGGTTGGTTAGCGTTGCTCATCGTCTCACGGACATCTTTTATCTACATAACAGTCTACACAATCTAAATATGGGAACATATTGTATGCAGTCAGTTGCACATAATGTAGTATCATGTTCCAGTGCAGCTATAAATAGTAAAGCACATTCTACTGATGAAGCGGGTCCCGCCAGTATGTCTGTATGACGCACATTTTCTCCATGAATGCACCCTCTTTCAACATTTACAGACTTCCGCTACGGATTTATCTCAAAGGAATATTTGAGGTTTTAGCTGACTACTTTCTTACGATAAGCTTCGAGCGGAGTCTTGTTTGATGCCTTCTGAAACCATGTAGCCGATAATTGATATAGTGATATCACGACAGGCATGAGTACACCCTCCAGTACACCCAGTTGATGATACACAATGGCGTACACATCCACGATTGCGGCTGAGTTGAAACATCATCTCCTGTTCTGTAAAGCAATGTTTGGACTTCAGTGCCGTTTTGTGATTACGCTGTTACGCCCTTTACATAGTTCCGGCTCTTGGCGCCTCTGAGTAATCCACACCCGTACACAGTATTTGACTATGATCGCAGTATATTGCAAGCCACAACGTGAAAGAGCTCACTCCTAGTTTGAATTTGTTTTTCAAATCCTCAACAAAAGAGACATGATACATCAAATTTCTGCAATTCCGCTCGTTCGATTAAATTTGTTCTTTCAACACAGCAACGTTCTATTCTGAGGTGGAAATGTTACATGAAGATCAACACTATTTCATAATTATTTATTTATTCATTAAAAACATGCCCATGACATAGTCGGAATAGTAGAATCGCCTCTCTTTTTATCTGATGGATGTTGAGAGAGTTTCGTCGCGTCTATCATGAGTTTATTGATGGCTAGTTTGAAAGTAACATGTTTCTAAGAATAGAACTTAAAGTTTCCCAATTGCATGCATATGCATGTGAATCCAACCAGACAGTTAGGTTGAGTGTAAATACTGGTACATACATGTATTAGTGTTGATCCTTCAGACGAGATTAGGGGCGGTGAGGCTAGGGTTTGTCAGCACCTCACTCATGAATGCAAGATGATAACATCGGAGACCCTTATCACTTCCTGGATAATTTGGGTTAACCTAGTCCTTAAAGCATTCGCTCGTCACGCCGAAGACCCGGGTTTGATTCCTCGAATGGGCGCAATATGTGAAGGCCATTTCTGGTGTCACCCGACGTAATATTGTTAAAAGAGACGCAAAACCGTACTCACTCTCTCACTCAGACGATATTACAGTTGATGCATGACAATTACCTCTTGTTTTAGGGGATTCAAAAATGTACCTCAAGAATTGAAATTATTCTTACATAGAAATTAACCGAAGTAGAAGTTTTATCATGCGCATATTGATATACACCTTAAAGCATGTTCAGAACTCCGTCGGGGCGGTGGGGTAGCCTAATGGTTAAAGCGTTGGCTCGTCACGCCGAAAACCCGGGTTCGAATCCCCACATGGGCACAATGTGTGAAGCCTATTTTTCTGGTGTCCCCCGCCGTGATGTTGCTGGAATATTGCTAAAAGCGGCGTAAAACCAAACTCAGTCAGTCAGTCAGTCAGAACTCCGTCAAGACAATACAGGCAAAGACGGGAAATATGTCTGAACGTTCTAATGTAATGCTTAAAATGGGGTTAATTGTGCCACATGATACCGGGCGCTACCGTTAGGGCAGACTACATTTACAACTGGTTATCAGGAATTCATTACTATAATTATATTCTGGCTTGGCTGGTTATTCTCTGGCTTCATCATTCTTGGTTTGAGTCGAGATTTCTCCGCGCATATGAAAAATATTCATTTCTAGGTGAGTACATGTTTGATGAACTTTGTCAAGTGTTAACTTGCAACCATGATACGTGGAAACGGCACCATTGAGGATCCAGGTTAGACTTGATTTTCAGCAACCCATGTTTATCGTAAGAGGCGACTAAGGGGATCGGGTGGTCAGGCTCGCTGACTTGGTTGATACATGTCATCGTATCCCAACTGCGTAGATCGATGCTCATGATATCAATCACTGGATTGATTAGACTCGATTGGTTACAGACGGCGTCCTATAGCTGGAATATTGCAGAATTCGTTTGTCTGCAACACCTGGATGACTGTCAAACCTTGGTCTGTCTATATGGATGTGATTTGTAGCAACAAGTTGAGTGATTGAGCTTTGTTTGATATTAATGGAACGAGTTGTGCATAGTTTTGAAAGATTGGTTGTGGTAGGTGTATGCAGCCACAACTTAACTCAAGAATGGGAGATAGCTTGATGGTAATTGAGTGTTCGCCCGTCTTGTAGAAACCCGGGTTTTGAAGCTGATGCAGCTCTCGGTGAGTGAGTGAGTGAGTGAGTATGGTTTTACGCCGCGTGTTTCATTATTCCAGCAGCATCACGGCGGGGGACACAAGAAATGGGCTTACCACATTGTACGCATGTGGGGAATCGAACCCGGGTCTTCGGCGTGACGAACGAACGCTTTAACCACTGGGCTACCCCTCCGCCCCTGCAGCTCTCAGAGGTTAGAAATTGTTGTGAAACACAGGAGTACCGTTACCTTCCAGAAAAACCCGGACACATAATCAGGACGAACATTGATTCGAACACATAATCACAGATTATGGACCCAACCCAGCTAATTGCGTCGAGGGCGGTGGGATAGCCTAGTGGTTAAAGCGCCCGCTCGTCACACCGAAGACCCGGGTTCGATTCCCCACATGTGCACAATCTGTGAAGCCTGTTTCTGATGTCCCCCACCGTGATATTGCTGGAATATTTCGAAAAAGCGGCGTAAAACTATATTCACTCATTCACTAAAACAACTGAGCCCCTGTGCCTCAGCTGTTAATGACGCAGGGGGCTACACAATATGCTCTCTGCCTCCATGGCTTCAGCTTCACAAGGAAAGAATGTCTACACAATCTGCTCCGTCGATTCACTCCTCCGTGTTATATTTGAACACCAATTGACACTGATTGATATGTTTTAATTACAAAGTGGTGAGTTTGGTGAGCATGCACCTTGAATATCATAACAAATTTGTTTTGATATCAATTAAAGGATTAGTAGTCGAGGAACGGATATTAGGTAATCATTAGTTCTCAATAACGCATTGATTTAGTGGGGGATTATAGTACGTTGGGGTCATTTACAGCACAGTTTGAACGTAATATCGAGTATTTTTGTATGAAATATATTTAGCTGATAAAAATAGAACACAATCAACTGAATAACATAGCACGGTATTGCTAACATTTCCGGATGCTATCCCGAGGTTAGGTACATGTTAACAACATGGTGAAGCATTACTGAATATGTATGATTTTATTTCTGGACATTTGTACAGAGACCATTAATGGTCATTAGTGCAAACTGTATGAAGCGGTTTCATATTTACATGCCGAGGAAGGAAATATGAAAAAAGAGCCTTTTGAGAAATTTGAAACTTTAATCAATGTTGTCCATAGACCAGCATGTTTTTATATTGCAAAACACATATTTATCGAAAGGTATACGACACATGCTTAAAACAATGTTTTGTCTTATTAAAGCATTTGTAAATGGTTCACCAAAGTTTGATTTGTTCAAACATTTATGTGTGTGCGCACGTGCGTGCGTGAGCTTGTACTGATAGTGTGAGTGAGTTTGGTTTTACGCCACTTTTAGCAATATTCCAGCAATATCATGGCGGGGGAGACCAGATATGGGCTTCACACAATGTACCCATGTGGGGTATCGAACCCGGTCTTCGGCATGACGAGCGAACGCTTTAACCACTGGGCTACCCTATCGCCCCGATTCTGGGTTATGCCACACCACCCTGTATTTATAGAAACTAATGCCGGTTTTATTGCGATAAACCGAAATTTAACATGGATACCCTACTCAGGCACAGTATATTGACTCCCTTAATGCCGAGCGCCAGCCAGGGAAACAACAAATAACACTTTTTAATGACGGTGTGAAGCCTTCGCGAATCGACCCAACGATCTTCTCATCTCAATGCAGACCCCTAGGCCACGGACCTAAATTTTGTATCTCGAAATACTGAAAACATTATGATGTATCTCTACCGCAATTCCACCCAGAAGAGGTTTCCGGGTATTACCACGATATCAACTAGAAGATGTTTGCGGGTATTACCACGATACCACCCAAAAGAGGTTTCCGGGTATTACCACGATACCAACCAAAAGATGTTTCCGGGGATTACCGCGATACCACCCAGAAGAGGCTACCTGGTTTTACCACGATACCAACCAGAAGATGTTTCCGGGTATTACCATGATACCACCCAGAGGACCGAAATACTGTAAACATTATGATGTAGCTCTACCTTTTCCACAAGATCACAGTAAAAGAATGACTTTGATTGTTAGACGTTAGGTAATCTAGAGAACACGTATCGATCTGTTTCACATGTTTCTGTGTTTCGTTGGCAGCTCCACGGTCTGAGGAGTCGTAGCCCAAGCTGCCTCCGTCTGATGAGTGACCCGTGCTTGGACTGCCATTACTGGTACAAAGCGGCAGTTAGCCAGCTCCAAGCTAATTGGCGGAACCTAGTAGGGTAAATTGTACAACGAGCACTACAACAGTCTTCAACATGGCGGTTCTTTGTGGCAGCGTAAGGGTAATGATTAGAGGACATATCCACATGCATCATGTGTTCAGCTGCTACGTTATATTATTACGATTACACCAGCGAATGAGTGAGTGAACGAGCGTGGAGGAGAGTGAGAGAGAGTGAGTGAGTTAAGTTTACGCTGCATCAACGCAATTCCACGTCGTCTCAGCTTGGCGTGGTAGGAAAGCATTGAGGCAGGTCGTTGGCCTTTATGACTTTGGTAGAATTCACGACCACGAAATGGAGCGGAGAAACCTAGAAACGTAAAAAATTATATGTATCTGGGATTTGAACAGGGAAGAGGGCGGTGGGTAACCTAGTAGTTAAAGCATTCGCTCGTCAAGTGTTCGATTCCCTACATGGGTACAATGTGAAACCCATTTCTGGTGTCCCCAGCCGTGATATTGCTGGAATATTGCTAAAAGCGGTGTTAAACGATACTCACTCACTCAAACAGGGCGGCACAGGTTTCAGGCATTCCTTTCTAGACACAATTCGGCAAAGCAAAACGCTGTGCTTTAGCTGATGACAAATTTAATGTGAGAATGACAGATGTTTGTGGTGATTGTCTCTTTCTAGAAATGCATGTCAATGCAGGTCGTGTTGATACCCAGTATGATTCCTAGATTTTGATTTCTACAAGCCAACCTGATTCCCCCCATGGGTGCAGTATGTAAAGTCGATTCCTGGTTCCGAAATGATATTGCTAAAAGAGGCCTTAAACCATACTCTCACTCTCCCTTGAACCTAATCACACCATTAACGGGTCATACAAGGTGAAGATGGCCGCATGTCAAAAGGCATCACTCATTGACTTATTAGGTCACATGACACTCATGTCCGTCCTGCAAGTGTGTATGGAGCAGATACGTAGCGGCCACGTAATCAAAGACACTAGTTCGTAAAATATGCTCAGGATATTACTTCAGATTACATCACCTCATAAAATGAGCAGAGAGTCCCCTTTATTGAACTGGGAAATGATACTTTAATGATAACATCATAATTTTGGGGTAAAACAGTAAGATGAGAAATAGGCACCCCGATGAGCACCAGAAGCTCACCTCCTTTGCGAATCTGCGTCCTTATGCACAGGAGTCAGAATTTCTGTTGGCATAATCAGAACAAGGTATTGTGGAAAAAAGTATAACTTCCGTTTCAGGAAATGACAATAACACAAAGAGCCAATTTCCTTTCAATGATTTACGTACCTGAACTTGAAACATAGAACACAGGTGACATCGCTTCCTGTGTGGTATATTTAGATCGTTGCATCCATGAGATTCAGGGTGACAAAAAACTCTCCAATGCCTTATGAGAAGAGGATCATACCTTCAGCTGTCCAAAAGAGATCTTTCCTTTCATGTCGAGCTATGCCAGCCGCTCCACACTTTGGTGTTTACATTTCACAAAGAGGTAAGTCTTTTTTAAGATTTCAAAGAACGTCATTCGACTCCTCAGACGTTGTTCGATCGTGGCTACAACATTGAAGGCCTGAGAGGTGCGGGGTCCCGATCAACAAAGCATTCGTAACGTTACGACCTGTCGTACTTCTACAGTTTACCGTAGACTTACGAATATCGTAGCGCTACGAACGCTTTGTGGATCGGGACCCAGAAAACTCAGAAAATCTGACTCATCAGTGACTGGCAGAATGTCCGATGTAATTCCATATTTGGAGTCGTACCATACACAGGGGCGTGTCACGCTTAGAAACAGCGTTAGAAAGACATATAGGTATATAGACCC
>VKKT01000306.1:108640-122116 GCA_008038995.1 Haliotis laevigata
ATCCGATTGGTGGAAAATATAATATACTGTAAGATTTTGACTGTTTGCTAATGGGCGCGAAATATAAACTTTGCAATAATCCTTTATTTTGGATGATGTACGGAACAGTAAATTGTTAAGAATAGTTTTAGAGGTTGTAAAAATGCATTCGATATTGATTTATAAATATTTAACCTTTAAAATTATTCTTATTAATTTACTGCTCAGGTCACTTTAATGTCAAGGCCATCTATGGCCGACAAGTGAGTATGATTGCCGATGGTTTTGGAGAACATGCCTGCTTACTGTAGAGGAAATGATTTGCAGATGTTGCAAAAAGTTTGTAGACCCGTGGAATGGTGCTGCAGATCGAATCTAGCCCTTCATAGGTGCTGTCAACGTGGCTGGAATTAATAAACGAATTTAAAAGGTGAGTTTTCGCTGTCTTGGGTGATCCATGATTTTGGCTTGGAATTGCGGTGGTAGCTGTTTTCGGTGAGTCCTGGTGTATAACCTTTGAAATAATAATCCGATTGTGACCATTTATAGCTCATTTTGTAGGGAAATCATCCCGCCTTTGATCCGTAGGCCTCGACGGGGCCTTAAAAATAGTTTACGTGGTGAAATCTAACTTAGATTGAGCAGGGGTGGTTCCGTCGTTGCATCCCTTTCCTTTTATATAGTACTAGGGTAGGGTCTATATACCTATATGTCTTTCTAACGCTGTTTCTAAGCGTGACACACCCCTGTGGTACCATACGGGTCTTTGAATGGCATTAGAAGTGATATCCATACGGAAGAGAGTTCTATGGATGTCAGCTTCTTTATAATGAGGAACACAACGTTTCCAAGTATATCATGACTTCTTCATCATGAGTAAAGAAATACACAACATTTCTGAGTATATCCTTACTCCTTCATCAGGAGTATTTCTTATCAGTTCCCATAACACTGGTGCGGTGGGGGTAGCCTAGTGTTCGTTCGTCACGCCGAAGACCCGTGTTTGATTCCCCACATGGGTACAATGTATGAAGTCCATTTCTGGTGTCCGCCGCCGTGATGCTGCTGGAATATTGCTAAAAGCGGCGTAAAGCTAAACTCACTCTCACGCACCTGGGTGTAATTTGATTATGTTTTGCATCGGGCCATCGAGTGGGACTCAAACCTAATGGTGTCAAATTCCCCCAGTGTGTGTGTCAGTTGGCTAGAGACTTACAGTAGCGAATGACGATATCCAAACTTAGCCTCATTACACAATCTTCTTAGTTGCATATGACCTTTGAAGGCCCGGGTTAGAATATTGATCTTCAGTAACCCATGATTGACGTAAGAGGCGACTAAAGGGATCGGGTGGTCAGGCTCGCTGACTTGGTTGACGCATATTATCATATCCCAGTTGCGCAGATCGATGCTCATGTTGTTGATCACTGGATTGTCTGGTCCAGACTCGATTATGTACAGACCGCCGCCATATAGCTGGAATATTACTGAGTGCGGCGTTAAACAACAACCACCCATCTAAACTCACTCACTCTTAGTTGCCTATACCTACCACTAAAATCTCTTGTCATTCAGGAATGTTCACTATTGCGTGATGCCGTTGGTTTCGTGTTGTGGTTTGGTGTAAACAAACACCCTTGAACACATACTGGGATTGCTTAACTTAAACTTTATTGCAACTGTGTTGAATTATTCAATAGTTTCTTTCAAAAATTGATTATAACATGATTTTGTATATTTGAATTTTACTTTTAATGAGTAAATCTTCTTATATCTTCTGGTAAACAGGTTGTGTCCATTTCATCTAATTATCACTCAGTACCATCTTGTACATCCAGTTCTAAGTTTGAAAATTGCTTAATCGGACATCACTATTTTTTTCAAATATCAAAGATTTTTCGTTTTTAAAAAACTGGATTTTGATTGTACATTTCGACATATATCAAACGAGTACGACATAGCGACTATTAACATTATCGTATTTTTTGTAAAAGGAAGATAAAGTATCCCATTTTTAAATTCATGGAATATTTCCTGCAAATGTTATTATTAGGTGAAGCTAAAATATGTGAATGGACACAACCTATTTAAGCTTAATAATTCTTTGTACATATCACAAAAATATACTTTGACATTGTAAACAGCGTCTGAAATGATCATCACAGAATTTAATCCATACATCCAATGAAGTGGTGTTAGAGTTGAGTATTGAATTAAAGGTAACGTGCAAGGGTAGTTTGGAGGTCTTTACGGTATATTCTGGTAGACAGTAGGCTTCCAGTGACAGTTCAATATCCGTCACGCTGCCTCATACTCTTCGACAAAGTTATGTATTTGCTTCTTTTTCAGAATTGCACAAAATCTTAAACATTACAGCTGTACAATGACTTATCTTCTTCCTGCAGGCGTATAGACAGTCCAGCATCTTCCGCGAAGTAACCAGCATGCCGTCCATCATGTTTAGTTATCGGATGAATATATCTCTTGGCTGATATTAGGCTGTCACTCTTGTCTGCCACCCCAGAGAAGATATGTTGAAGATTCGAAAATATGTAGTCTGTGGAGTCTTGAGAAGATAGTCTGAAAGTGCTCAGACACGTCTGGAGGGATGGTTGTCACGTGACATGGTCACAGCCTGCCGGGCAGATCCTGGAAGTCAGGGGTCAGGGGTCAGGGGTCAGTCTAACCTGAAACAGAAAAAAACCCAATCAAATATCATCTCATCAATATAAAATCTTTAATGGTTTTTGCATCAGAATCTGAGGACACCTTCATAGAATGGCGAAAGGTGATCGCATCGGAATGATGGGTAAGACGTCAGATGTCAGCTTCCTTAAATATTAGACTAGTAAATGTCCTTATGGTCTTGACCCAAGTATTGTTTCTGTCGTATGACCCATGTACTGCTTCTGTCGTATGACCCATGTACTGCTTCTGTCGTATGACTCAAGTACTGCTTCTGTCGTATCACCGAGTGGGACATCAGATATAGGCTTCACACATTGTACCCATGTGGGGAATCGAACCCGGGTCTTCGGCGTGACGAACGAACGCTTTTACTGCTAGGCTACCTCACCGTCCCTACTTTCAGTGATTCATTAATATACTTTTTATCATTGTTTTATGCCCCAAGGAATCTGTTTCAGTGGATAATCGAGACTGTTTATGCTCACGCGTTGTTGTTCCAAATTTGCTTCAGCGATTTGGCAATTTAAATTTATGCAAACGTATGCCCAGAGTATAGACATGCCCAACAGTCCATCTCACGGCGCTCAGAAAAAAGATGACGCGAATAAATTCAACATGAACATAACCGTTTTTTGCCCAACAACGAAGTGATACATCTTAGGCAAGCGTGTCTGTTCGAAAGTGTCTCAAGCAGAAAATGGGTATCCGGTGGGATAAATCATGTGACTATAACCTTCTAGCGCCTCACAAGCAGCTTGGGTTATCCGGGGTAATGTAAATAATGAACTGTGGAACTCTATCTTCAATTTGTAAGCGCTTTGTGCATGCACTTGGCTCATGGAATTTAGCGCTATAGAAGTAAACATCAGTATTAATGCTTAAATGAAATAAGGTTGTCGGAAGCTCTGTTCACAAGTACCAAGAACTTACATACGTCGACTCGGGCTTGCGTATTGCAAAGTTGCCTCATTTGACCTCTGATACGTGTCCTCCGATCTTTACTCAATGAGGTACCACACCAGAGAAAAACATCTGATTTTAATGAGAATGGTACTGCGCTTATCATTACATCTGCACGTTGACAGGTTCAATATATTTCGGGCTTCAAGTCCTAATATTTTTTAAATTGGAATATAGAGACGGTCCAATTCAGTTTCTATATTTTCCCTTAATTGGAAATTTAACTTCATGCATGAACTTTCTGTAAGAGGAGATATTTTGATGAAATATGTATATCTGAACTTTCGAATCCAGCTAATTATATTTTGAACAGGTAATACAACTTGTGAAACCAATTAAGAAAACGCAATTAAACCCAAAGGCACATATTTCTTCCGACAAGTATGTTTTTTAGAATTTTGATCGTGTCAATGTTCAATGCATGAATTGGAAGGGGATTGGACAGAAAGGGATTCAACTGGCTTTTTATCCGGGAGTGTTAATTAAGTTTCAAAACCCAAGTGGTTCCAGACTTATATATATTTTGGGAGGAAAAAAAAGAACATAACCTAATTGTTTTCAACACTGTTTTCGAGACGAAATGGAAGTTTTGGAACATAACCTGATTTTAGGGTGTAACAAGATATATCCCATGCTGCTTTGGGACATTCACACTTACAATGAGATTAACATATACTTTGCAAAAATAAAATAAAAACGCAAAAATAGAAAAAAAAAGAAATATCTGACGGGTTTTGCTGATAGTAATATAACATGAATATTCAAAAAGGATTTCTAATTTGTGATTAAAGAATGAAATATGGTCAAAATGTACAAAAAAGTGGGGGGAACGCAAAAACTCCAACACACCAACATGGTATGAACGTGCAACATAAATTGCCTTCCGCTTCCCATTAACGCTTTCAACGCCCGATCTCACACGGCAAGATTACCAACGGCCTTTGTGATAAACCACAACAACCAAGTACAGCCATGGCTTCAAAAGTCTCCGGATCTGAACATCATCGAAATTCCATCGGATGCACTTGATGAAAGTCGCGTCAGAACTTCCTACGTTGGAACAAGCACTGAAGGAAGAGTCGGGAAACATTTCCCATGTCATAACTTGTAATCTCACTGGTTCCAT
Source organism: Haliotis laevigata (assembly GCA_008038995.1). Lineage (NCBI taxonomy): Eukaryota > Metazoa > Mollusca > Gastropoda > Lepetellida > Haliotidae > Haliotis > Haliotis laevigata. Next base: position 113,394 of record VKKT01000306.1, read on the forward strand.
AGGGCGACGATGCCAGGCATTTCTGGACTCTCATGGGGGTCATACCAAATATTGAGGGCGGATGACCTTCACCTTGACATTCTTTCATATGTGCCTTAATTAGTGAGTGAGTGAGTTGAGTTTTACGCCGCACTCAACAGTATTCCAGCTACATGGCGGCGGTCTGTAAATAATCGAGTCTGGACCAGACAATCAAGTGATCAACATCATGAGCATCGATCTGCGCAATTGGGAACCGATGACACGTGTCAACCAAGTCATCGAGCCTGACCATCCGATCCCGTGCCTCTAACGACAAGCATGGGTTACTGAAGATCTTTCCAATACGGACCATCACGGGTCTCAATGTCTTAATGAATCTCGGTCAGTGACAATGACCTTTTCCAAATGTGAACAATTTATAATGATCATTTAACTATTTATATCATGCATTAAGCATACATCTGGAAACCACTTTAGCGTTTCTTTTGTTGCAGAGTATACCTTCCGTTCGACGGAATAAAGTATTCTGTTAGCAATCATTATCAATTATAAAATTCTTTAAACTATCAAGTATTAACTGATGAAGTTTATTTTTAATCCTATAAATTTTACATTGGATAATTAAAAGGATTAAAGATAACGTTATCTTGGGCTTCTGGGTTCTCATGGTAGAAGCACCATGCTCGATACGAAGTTAAGAAGGGAAAAGCCCCTCACTGAACGTGAAATGCTCCAAGTTAAATGTGTTAACTTAATTGTCTGAACAATCATTTAGTAAACCAAAAGCGCCAACAGCGACGCTCTTCGGCGACAGTCAATGTGAAGTCTCCGTTGAAATATTTGACCACATAATAACCAAGCCAAAAAGGTTTAAATTCAACAAGCCAAATCCAATCGTCGAGCATCACAAACATAGACCTTATTTCCCTACGCTAGTCCAAATATCCCCTGTGGGAGAATCTACAGCAATGAAGAGATTTCACAAATCTAATTTCTTCATACAAACAGTTTACGTGAATCATGATGTTTAATTTGCTAACATCTTCGTTTACATTGCAGCTCAAAAGCCCCGTGAAGTAGGTTACAGAACTACCCCTAGTCTATATCAGATCAATGGGAGACTCAACTGATCTGGTACTTCTAGTGATTGTCATCTAGATCTGCCTTGCTCCCCAGATATGCGGCGTCCCGGTAGACTGTTTGGCATGGCAAAGTAGGGTTAAGATTAATGACTATTTGAAGATGTTGACACATAGAAAATAACCCTTGTTATCGTGTAAAATACATTGTTTGATTATTAGATTATATAAATGGAGGATCATGATGCGTCCATGTATGTTTTTCGCTGTCTGGAACGTTTTCTATGAGTGAAATTCCTTGATGTAAGAGCCGTTATGCAGTCAAACACTGTTTGGAAGTTGTAAATTGTAAACCAAAAGTCACTGTGTTCTTTAATCTGATTGGTTGAAAATCATAATCGAATGGTATTACCTGAAATTGCAAGACTATTCACTGCGTATTAATACGTACATATATCGCACACATCCGTACTGTTGCCTCGTCAGCAGTGGTGACGTCATTCAATTAGATTGTGACCTAAGGTCGGAACGACGTCACAAATGAGCAGTTCCAGATACTACCATGGAAACCAGCCGAAACGGCTAGCTGATGACACTTCACTGCTGTACCCGTACTCGATGTCAATGAGTGCAGACAAAAAACGCATGTGGACCGTTTGGTTTACTTTTGTATTTACAATGTCGATGAAACATCATGTGTTGGCCAATTTCCGGGGGTTATTGAGTATTTGAAACACGGGAATTCATTTGGAACCGACGGCGATCTCCTGGAGGATCATGAAGAGTTCATGTATGTTTTTCGCTGTCTGGAACGTTTTCTATGAGTGAGATTCCTTGATTTAAGAACCGTTATGCAGTGAAACAGCGTTGTGTCGAAGTTGAAGTGACCTACATAAAAGCTTCGAGTGATCCCGGGTTCGACACAAACGAACACTGAAGAATTGAAAAAGCATACGAGGGATCAAGCTTGTATATCGACATAGCAACAAGTTCGATGAACCAAATTTCGACACAACGGTATTCGATTGTATACATCATTGTCGTTAGGTTTGAATCGGCAAACTCGGATACAATTTCAAAAGATGCTTTGGAGGAAACAATGAGATTAGTTTTTGTAAAGTTAAAATGTACTCTCAATATCATGCATCATACATGAGATACAGAATGAAATGGCTTGTCTGTAACAGATAAAATAAACGTCGACATTTTTTGCAAAAGTATTGAAAGGTTATCAGCTTATACTGTGTCTGTCTATTTAGGGTTCTCTGAGGAAAACTTCGGAATAATCCTTTAGAAATAGACCTTCGTACGATGAACGCTCCAATTGCACAGTGGATGGGGTTTTGTACCAGTCTACTAGCCCCGATCATTGTTAGAAGCGCCAGTTATTAAAACGGCCATCTGTGAATTAAGGGGATACCGTGTTTAAACGAGTACGCCTATAATTTTTCCAATATCATCTTCGAATTTGTATAATCAGAAGAAAAAAATTAAAGGCGGGGAAATAAAAAAAGGATATAAGTACATCTGAAAATAAGTACATCTCAAAGAACAAAGTGTCCCACCTCTTACTTCCTCCGGGAGAGTGACCGCGCCCTCATCATATCGAATATCCTGTCACTCTTGGACCCGTCCATTATCTTCTGGCGCATCAGCCTATGTCTCCAGTTGATGATGTCCTGCAACTGTTTCACTATTGACTCGGGGCTCTCATAACTGCTAGGTGTCTCTATTTTCTGTAAATATGGGCAAGAAGAGATGAAAAATATTTTGGAGCAATATTATTATAGTAATCCTACCAGCTGGTCATCAACAAATCCTTCATTTCTTCAAAAAATGTATCTTTGAATATAAAAAGAAATCTACCAAGATCAACTTTCATGTGTACAACTGTCTGAATGCGTGAGTGAGTTTAGTTTTCCGCCGCACTCAGCAATATTCCAGCTATATTGCGACGGTCTGTATATAATCGAGTCTGGACCAGACAATCCAGTGATCAACAGCATGAACATCGATCTACGCAGTTTGGAACCGATGACATGTGTCAACCAAGTCAGCGAGCCTGACCACCCGACGCCCGCATCGGACCTTTTTGCATGTTTTGTATATGAAGCACAATGGATGCCGCCTTAATTGCCAAATTGATAAACCGGTCACTTGTCTCTTGTCACAGTGTGGGGGAAAAGGGTCTTAAGTACGACAATGGATATATTACCCGTTTATTCATGTTATTTCCTGGCTTACTCAGCTTCTGGAATTTTGGTTCATTCCGGGAATTTTGGTAACTTTAGTTTTGTGAAATAGTGTCTCTTGCACAGAACCCTAATTACTCCGTCTAGACCAGGAATTCGAAGCGCAAAGGGCATGAGGCTGCGATGTAACATATGGGTACCAAATCTGACTAATTAGTCGCCCGTGTCAAACTTGAGTAGATTGTTCTTGTAAATCATTCTGGAAGCATACTTTACTTCAGTTTTAAAGGTGAAAGACCAGATGGTCGTTTTTGTCCTCCTTGGAATATGAAATTTAACGCGTCATCGGAAGGGAAAATCAGTTTCGACCATTTGCCCAACGGTCCCTGCTGACGTTAAACTCAGTCGTGAAAACTCTATGAATAGATAGCTGGAAGTCTGTGGCGACACCAGGTGTTCCGGAAAAGGGACGTCACAGCCACTAGAATCGTTTTTCTTTCAATGTATAATGGTTCCTAAAACATGGCATATGTCACTTTCTAATCCTTGTGATCAATCTATCGCTTTTAGGTGTAACTAAATCAGTATCGTGTTTCAGGTTCGTCTTGTCCATCACTGAATTGTTTGGTGTCCTCCCCCAGTTGTTTAGAGTGAGTGAGTGAGTGACTTTAGTTTTACGCCGCACTCAGCAGTAATCCAGCTATATGGCGGCGGTCTAGAAATAATCTAGTCTGGGCCAGACAATCCACTGATCAACAGCATCGATCTACGCAATTGGGATACAATGACATGTGTGCACTAAGTCAGCGAGCCTGACAACCCGATGCCGTTAGTCGCCTCTTACGACAAGCATGGGTTACTGGTGACCAATTCTAACCCGGATGTTCACGGTGTAGTTGTTTATAGACCGGCGTCGTATGGCAGGATTACTCCAGTGCGATCGTACACAGTAAACACCAGCTACCGACAGGGCAGGTTTGCTTACTCTTTCCGCTTACACCGGGTGTCATCACTGATCTTCACTGATCCATTCAAAAGGATTCGCCACTGTTTGATCTTCTGCTCCCTATTTTGGCTCACAATCGAGACTGCATATTCTCTGGAGTTTTATCTTTAATGTCCACAACCTGATGACATTAACGACGTAGCCGTGCTGTCATCGTAAACACGAAACATATATGTTTATGTCCAGAACGCGTGTCTGTAACGTTTGAATAAAGTTTGGGAACAAACGTAAGTGTATGAAGGTGCAAGAACAAATGAATAGGTCTTTGGTTGGTTGGTTGGTTGGTTGTTCAATGCGGGACTGAGCAATATTCCCGCAATATGACTGCAGTCGGTAAATAATCATGTCTAGACCAGACAATCCAGTGACTGACATCATGAGCATCGATCCATGCAACTGGGATACGATGACATGTGTCAAACCAAGTCAGCAAGTCTTATTACATCTCACCTAAAGTGTTTCTGGGGAATCTCGAGTAAATAGTCGAATCTCGATCAGACAGTACAGTGGTTAATATGAAGAGCATCGATCGACACATTTGACACTTGGCGTGCAAACATAGTCAGCAAGCCCGATAACCCGATCCCGTTAGTTTCCTCGTACGACAAGCATGGGCTGCTTAAGATCAATTGAAATCCGGATCTTCACGCGTTGACAAATGAATGAGATACATGATGCTCTGTGTCTTAAAACAAAACCAGTTCATGACAAATAAATAAGAAAAATAAACTGTTTTTTTAAGACACAGAGCATCATAAATCCGCTAGTGATGACTCTGAACTGGAGAAAAATAAACTGTTTTTTAAGACACAGAGCATCATAAATCCGCTAGTGATGACTCTGAACTGGAGAAAAATAAACTTTTTTTTTAAGACACAGAGGATCATAAATCCGCTAGTGATGACTCTGAACTGGAGAAAAATAAAGTTTTTTTTAAGACACAGAGGATCATAAATCCGCTAGTGATGACTCTGAACTTGAGAAAAATAAAGTTTTTTTTAAGACACAGAGGATCATAAATCCGCTAGTGATGACTCTGAACTTGAGAAAAATATACTGTTTTTTAGCCACAGAGGATCATAAATCCGCTAGTGATGACTCTAAACTTGAGAAAAATATACTGTTTTTTAAGACACAGAGCATCATAAATCCGCTAGTGATGACTCTGAACTTGAGAAAAATATACTGTTTTTTAAGACACAGAGGATCATAAATCCGCTAGTGATGACTCTGAACTGGTAGATACATAGTTAGATATATCAGGTTGTACGAGGTTACAGCACGGTATCTGTGTTGACTTTATAAACCACCAGGTACAGAACAAACAGATTGGAAGAGGTGATAATAGTAACATAAGCTTTAGGTTGTATATCGATATGACAGCGTACAAAAATCAACCTAAAAATGACACACGCTTGGCAAATATTGAGAGAAGCAGATACACATTGAATAAATGCCTTAGTATATTCTTAAAAAGCAGAATTCTATGCATTTTGTACTTGAAAGCGGAGTGTGGATAATGATGATTATGATGATTATTCTACCGTGAATTTGGAAAATATTCTAGTGATCAAACCATAACATTCCATCTCTCATTTATCACAGCCACAACGGAACTAATATTTATAGGAAGGTTTATATAAATATATTTCTTTCAACCATTAGAGGTAGGGATTTTTCTGATGATGACATCGACAAATAGGTCGGTTACAATGAGATACGGTGAGAACAGTATTACAGTACAGTATGTGTACCAGTGCATTTTAGGCAGAAATCACTAATAAATCTGAAACCTCAGTTTCCGATCACAATTCAATTTATCGATAGTTTTACATGGAAAATACTCCATGTTGCATTCTAATAAACAATGGCATTAAACATTGCATTTTTTCAAGAATAAAATACTGTGGAATACATACCTGTACATAATTTCTTTTACGAAACTGAAACAGAGATTAAAAAGGTAAGTAAGAGATTCATATACTGCGAATTCATGTGAATATGTAATTTTTTGTCGGCACGTGTGATCCAGTTGGCTTGGATAAGTTCTCTCGCTCTACGTACGCCAGGAGCCTAGGTCGTGGGGTCTTAAATGCGCCCTGGTTCGGTGCCGAGTCGTGTTAGCCCCATTCCGACCCATTGGTGTCACGAAGACAATTACATTTGGACTTTCTTTCTAGTATAATCTGATCGTCGTTATTTAAATGAATTAATGCTCAAAGCGGCATTACACTATACCCGTTCACCCACTATTTGATCAATCCAGTTGGATTACAAACATTATGATCACTTCATACTTATGATCACCTCATACTTATGATCACCTCATACTTATGATCACTTCATACTTATGGTCTCTTCATACTTATGATATCTTAATACTTATGATCACATCATACTTATGATCACTTCATACTTACTGTCTCTTCATACTTATGGTCTCTTCATGCTATGAGATCTTAATACTTACGATATCTTAATACTTGTGACCACTTCATACTTATGATATCTTAATACTTATGATCACTTCATACTTATGGTCTCTTCATACTTATGATGTCTTAATACTTATGATCACATCATACTTATGATCACTTTATATTTATGATCACTTCATACTCACTCCGCCTGGACAGTTCTGAAACAAGAAATAAGGTTGTTTAATATTACAATATAAACATAAAACATTCTTGGTAAATCTCTTTCAAAGTACGATGCAATTAAAATAGGCTCTTCAGATAATTCCATGCTTGAAATGCACATGACCCACTTTTCTCCAATGGTAAGTGCATACTGTATTAACTTAGATTCTAAATATAGTGATGAAAGCTGCAACTTACCCTTGGGTGTGCCTGTAGGTTTGGAAACAAAAAGACAGAATGAGCTGCAAATTACATTAGTAAAATCAATAATAACCAAACTTAAAGATAATGAACATGGATGGACAAAAATCAATGCTATTATTCCAAGTCACCTTCCAGCCACGAGCTAATATGAATTACATGGAATCCGTGGACCTTTTAAACTACAAAAATACGCCAGAACGTATAACGTTTGTGTGAATTGATCCTTGGTAGCTATTTCAGTACGACAAGAAACTACATCTGGTGACATTGCACAACAACCGTGACACAATGTGACCATTCATTAAATCTGACCCGTACGTGACACATTTTTTCAGGATTTTAAGCGCCATAAATCCAACAGCCAGCGGTATAACAATCCGAATAATCAAGAACCTCATTAACTGCAGCCTACATCTCCGGCGGTCACTGTTACATCTCTGTAACTATCTCTATCATGGGATTCAAATTTGAAAAAACCCATATTCCTAAAATATCACCGTAGATACTGGAAATTACAATAAACGTTAAAATAGTTTGTAGCAGCTCATTCTATAACAGTATTTTAAGAAGTCGAGTAGTCTCTTGGGGAAGAGATCAGATCCAATTCCTGTATTGTATTTTAACTTTTATAACTATTAATAATAATTATATCAGTTGTCTTTAAAACGTTTCATAGGTTTTTAAATTCCATTACAATTGATAATTCTGCAGAATATCCTTTGTGTAAATCATCTAATGTTATGCTGATGACGTAGAACAAAATAAATCATTCATTTGTGTTGGTAATCATTCCATTTTTATGCACGAGAAAGGAAACTTGCTCTTTTACTTTTATTTATTTGATGGTTTTTTTTGCGCAATATTGATTTTAGTCTGTATGATAAGGATTGGAATTATATATTATCTTATTTTTTAAAGAAAGTATGTGCGCTTACTTCAGCTTTTAAAGATGAAAAACGGGGATGCTGAATGTCTAACGTGAAAGGATTGAACTTTTCACAGCTACTTTGTACAAGAATAGACATTTACATTACTATTTCCACCAGCAGAAAAGGCTATATAATGTTGTAAAATTAGTAAGTATCATGTTTTCAAATTACGGTCTGCAGTCTTGACAGGAAATGACCGAGGAACAAATGTGAGACAAAGTATCAGTTCCCCAGGAAATAATTTGTCTGTCCCCTGTCACTCCTTGTCAACGTCTGCAGCGTCGATGAAGGTGTAGTGTATTCCCACCTTGCAGTGGAATCCTCCGCTTACGTGTCGCCGATATGACTACATAACCACCGGTATACGTCTCCAAGTCATCAAACAGTAGAGTTATCCTCTCATTTTAACAACTAGCCAAGACATTTAACATATTGAAACGTACCTGGCACATCTGTATCCAAGAAGCAAGTGAAAGACAAAAAGTCATAATTATGTTTCGGGTGCTATTAAGGTGTAACATCTCATTATCAACTGATCGAACCGCTCATCTGGTTCGACTATAACATGTGTAGATTAGAAAGGAACATAATGAAAGACCCCAAAGGATCCGGGATAGCGTAAGTCTTAAGGCGACTATGCTTGTCGTAAGAGGCGACTAACGGCATCGGGTGGTCAGGCTCGCTGACTT
>VKKT01000306.1:151443-162198 GCA_008038995.1 Haliotis laevigata
TGATGTCCTTGTTATAATACTCTAAAATCAACTTCCTCTTCTCTAAATCATCCAGACTGAGGGTCACTGAAAATGTCGTCTGCTAGCAAGTAAACAAAGGGGGATTACTCTTTACAAACTTTACATACTATAATATGGAGTTTGGCGCTGAACAACCGAATCGCTCCAGTTAAGAGAGAGACAATGAGATCCATTTCACTACAGCACGCCGTGCAAATAGGAAACATAATGACACGCTCATGAACTCTTTTTGTCCTGTCTTACATATTCCATGAGGCAGCAATACGTGAATGGGTATCGCTCGCTGCTGACATTTGGAAAGTAAATAAATCAAGACTGTCTCGTCAATATTTTAAGCAAATGCTACTTGCATTGTGTAGATTGTCAGAAAATCGTAAGTGACGTTGTACAAAATATTTTAACAAAGTACCACTGGAGAAAGAACCGAAGAATAGGACGCATTTCTTGGTTTCCCTAATTGGATTCGAAATGTACCTATTCAGTTGATAAGTATTGGTAGCTCTGCATAAGAACGATAGCTCAAGTATTCTTGAGAACAGAAGCATGTTTTTGTGAATAATTCAAATAAGATTCGCGTACTGTTGACTCGAAATTACATTAATCGAAAGAGTTCCAAGTAAATAATTCAGATATTTTTTCTTGGAACAAACTACCAATTTGCCTGGTCAAAGCAAGCTTGTCTGTCAGTTTGTATGACCTTCATGGTGACTAAAGGTCATGTGAGTCTATAGGAACCTTTGTTCTCCGAGGTCAAGGACGTTGCTCATGATATCAATCACCGGTTATTCAAGTCCAGACTTGATTAGTTCAAGACCGTGGTTATATAGCTGGAATATATCTATGAGTTCGGGGTTAGAAAGAGACATATCAACATTCTCATTTTCAAAAGTCAAATATTAACTTTCTCATCACATATTCAACGTTCTCATCACATATTCAAAATCTGGCATTTGAATGATTTTAATTAGTGATCATTCCGTTTCAGGGTATAAATAGGTAGAATGAAATAGGGGGATCAATAAGTGTATGTGTTAAACTGTAAACTCTCATGAATATTGAACACCCATGGCCATTTTCCTCAAAATACTCACGACAGGAATAGAATGCTTATCGAATAGTCTATTCTTTCTGTTCTATTTCCATATTATTGATTCAAATAAACTATTTTTAACAGTTCTTTCCATTCCACTTGGATATTTAATCCTGTGTGGTGAAATACATCCTTGTTTACGACCCAGATATCTCCTTCTTAATCTTAGCCGGCACCACTTGGTACGAAATTACAGCTGCCCTATCAAATTGCCTCCTTTTGACCACGTGACGTCATTTGTAATGGCCGACGAGAATGTGGCAACGTAGGAAGTCTTGTGAGGGGCACGGTACTGGGCGTGACCTAGAAGTGTTAAATCCCTTGCCATCACGTTCTCTGTGCTTCCCGATGGTACCATTGATCAATCATCGTGCTCGTGTCTTTTTCTCCAATTAATAGGTTCCTGATTGTAGGCATTATTGAAGATCTGCTAGTTGCCATTTACAACTCTTGGACAGGTGAAAACTGCTCGTAGTCTCTCATCGTTCCTTTTAATGCGATTTATGGATTATTTTTATCGATACATTCTCATGGAGGTGACAACATAAGCGGCTCCTGTTGGCACTCGTGGCATAACGAAGCATGTTTGTCGCAATTACTCGACAAACCAGATGAAACATTCCTATGAAAATTACAGCATGCGCATACACGGCTACCGCTTTAAGAAGTTGTTATGACACGGATTTAGCAGCAGAAAAAGACAAAATATTACACCGACTTTCAAAGAACATGTCAGTTTAATTTGATCAAATCGTTTTATGTCAAAGGACAATTATGTCGCAAATAAAAAAAATTGTTTCATAGCATTAAACAGCTTTAAGGGAAATTATTTGATGTGTTATGTTAGAAATGGGTTGCCTGTAGCAAATGACAGAATATTCAATTTAGTGTAGATTGGTTGAATTATTGCTGTCATTGTGTTAAACATGTCACTTGAACCAATCTGCAGAAATCCTCACAATGAGTATTAAGGGCTGAAAGAAGTGAGTGCTTAAAGATCTTTCAACTGCTATTACGGACAGGAGAAATAAATTGGCACATTGCTATGGTATTTCAAAAAGAAAGAAAATGTGAGAGTGACAGATATATTATCCAGCGGTTAAAGAATAATTCAATCAGGGTTTTCATCGCTAGAAATACGCCATCCGTATAAATTCATTGGTACTTGTATGAGGTCAAGCGGAATACTCAAGGAAGTCCGGCTGATTGACAGAAGATAGCCCAACGCGAACAAACTGTCTTGTTTACATTTATCTTTTAATCTGAGAAAGAAGAGTGAATGTGTTCTTTAAAAAACTGAAAAGTTTCAAAGAAAGCCAGAAACAACGATAAGAGGCAAGAAACATTTAGACTTTTGAAAGATATACTATTTTCCGGTTAATGAAAGACCTTAGTTTCCGATTCAGTGCCATCACGTTGCTATCAGGGTCCAAAAACATGAAAATAGCAATAATATATAGGATTTGAAAATGAACCTTCTGATGTTACTGCCGATGGATGACCTCAAGATGCAGTCCTATATTTCGGGATCGATATTCTCCCTGATTGCCGAAAATTATTAGAAGAGTGTGGAAACGCTGTAAACCCTCAGTTCACACGAACGCTGCCGTCACTTACGTTAATTGTCTTACTGCAAGTCGACAGATGAAAGAAATTAGCTTTTAGGAATTACAAAAACATGTTTAGGCTTCCCATGAACTCCTGCAATAGATTTGAGTTTGGCGTTATCAAAACATGAAACCGGGAGTTACACAAACTATCGCCGGATAATTCCTCTCAGTTGAAGCATTGAATAAAAATCGAAATTTTCTTTTTAAAATGAGCAATACGATGACACTTGAGAAATCAATAAAACCTTTTCATGTCAATCAAGATGCCCACAAAACACTCTGATTTCACACAAGGATTTTAGTAAGTTTTATTGTACATTGCAGTTCTGAGTGGGTTTACGTTCCGTTATAGTGCCATGTTGTGAGGCGCATTACATCTCCGCGTCAATACCATTGTGGTGGAGGGTCTTCACGTTAACCAGGTTTGGTCCTAAGAACAGAGTAGGTTTTGTGTTGTACTCACGCGAGTAGGTCTTTTCAATGCCGAAACAGAGATGCTTGCGTTATTTTTAGCAATACCTACACGTGTACATGTATTTCATCACAGGCACATTCACGATGTATTGAATTTCAATTTTATATACGCTGAGGATTGATAGCTCCCACCAACGTCATTATGAAGAATGCCAGCGGGAATTCTGGAGTAACCAGTTCCTTATGTTGAATGTGCCGGAGAACTGACTGGTGAACCGAAATTAGACCTAGGTGATTATGTATCAGCTTATCATAAGCAAGCGTATGATCGATCATCGTATCTAAGAGTGGTTTGCCTGGCCTAGATTTGAATATTCTCAGATCATCGTGATAAATGTAACAAATGTGATTTTGGGATTACACGTTCTTAGTACAGTACAGATTCATTGACTTTTGTTTGATGAGGCCTATCATTTGACCCATTTCTGAATGACATTGTGTATTCATACTGTGATCTAGCTTAAGTATTGTTCAACCCGTGACGGTCCGGGTTAGAATATTGATCTTCAGTAACCCATGCTTGTTGTAAGAGGCGACTAACGGGATCGGGTGGTCAGGCTAGCTGGCTTGGTTGACACATTTGCGCAGATCGATGCTCATGCTGTTGATCTCTGGATTGTCTGGTCCAGAATCGCTTATTTAGAGACCGCCGCCATATAGCTGGAATATTGCTGAGTGCGGCGTAAAACCAACCTCACTCACTCACATAAGTATTGTTCACCCCAGCAAGAAAACCTTTCACTACTGTACTGCTTCTCGTGGACAATCAGTCAATGAACCTTAAACGCCAATAAAAAGCAACGCTAATAAGTTTACTTTTACAGTAAATTTTCGAGACCCAGGTTTAACTTCCAAGAAACTGATCCTCGTCCTTTTGTCGCTTTCAGTAGTGGCAGCAAAACATTATTATCCACCCTGAACAATAACTTCCCCACTTTCTTTCTTGGTTTCAAATTGTCCAACGAAACATTTCACGTAGGCATTGACACCCAACCCGTGAAGATCCGGGTTTGAATTGATCTTCAGTAACCCATGCTTGTCATAAGGGGCGACTAACGGAATCGAGTGGTCAGGCTTGCTGACATGGTTGACACATGTCATCGTATCCAAATTGCATATACCGATGCTCATATTGTTGATCATTGGATTGTCTGGTACAGACTCGATTATTTACAGACCGCTGCCAGATAGCTGTAATATTGCTCATTGCGGCGTGAAACAACAAACCATTGACACCCGGTGTCTAGTGATTGTAGACTCTTGAAAGTGTTTAAATCCAGTTCCCTGTCTGTGGAATACCAACAAAAATACCCCAGTGCTTTGATGTTCTCAATATAATATGTCCTTTATCATAACAGATATCGACGATATCAATGCAATTGCAACCCAATACAACAGCGTATCGCTATCTCCTTGAGACTGTCTGTCGGCAGTAACGTGATGTCTGTTTTATCTATGTCATGGTTGAACTCGCAGAGACATTGTTATATATCAATAATCGATGACACAATATAGATCATGACTGTTGTTCTATTCTGGTTCGAAAACACGCCACTATTGCCGTTGCCGATGGAGTGGCTCTCTGATCTGATGAGTAGGTTAACAAGCAACGTGCCGAACAGCCCTTTTATCCGTCGGTTCCGCTCGTAAAGACTCGTAACGGAAGAATACCAACACCTTAATGTAGAAGGACGATACTCATGAATGGGTGTGTAAAGGGACTCTGTGGGATATGTGGGAATTTGTAAATATTTCAATCTACGACATTAAAAAGATCTTTGGGCGATTTGGCAATCTATTGGCCAATGTGTTTGCTTACTACAATTGGTGCAATGTTCGATGTGGGCACATCTAGGGTGGCTAATAGAATTCTTTATATCCATCTACCTCTGTGATATGTCTAGAATATTGCAAAAAGCGATGTAAAACAATGCTCATTTTCATCATTATAAAACTTGTTTGTTGTTTTAACGCCGCACTCAGCAATGTTCCAGGTACATGACTGCGGTGGGTAAATAATCGAAAATGGACCAGACAATCCAGTGACTGACATTATGAGCATCTATCGTATTGGGATACGATGACATGCATCAACCAAGTCAAAGAAGTTGTTCTAGGGAAACTATCATAATTTCACCATTTGCTTCGGACATTTCAAATATGCTCATACGATTCACATTAAAAGTACAGGTGTTACAACATTCAAGGTGTTACAACATTCAAGGTTCAGTAAATATTTCAAWTGGTTACTCAGTGATGTCCGGAACAATTCCCTATTTCAACTTGCACCATATGTTTCCAGTTGTTTCTGATTAACAAATGGATTTGCATGTGTTTTTGTCGGGTACAGGATACGCTAACCTTCACGCGAACACTTGGTATCGTCGCAGTTTGAGAATGATTCATAAACATTTGCACCCGATACCGTCATAATTGTACAATCGACTCTGCTATTAGTAGAAATTTCTTGTAAAAGGATTGAACATTCGTCACAGCGACCACCCAAACAGCGGTGTCACTGTTTAAGCACTGTCAGTATTCGAGAATGTTATGGTAAAACAGGTCTGAACGCTAATAGCGATCTGTTAGATAATCGCCCACAGGCCTAAATCACACTAAAACTACAAAACTGAAACGCGGGGTAAGTTTGATATATGCAGCTTTTCCATATTTGATCGCTGTCAACGTGATATATTTTAAAAATTGGGGTGATTCGTCAAAATACCAAAGTACAATCAAGACATTAGCACAATCACTAATAGTTTTCTGAAAGCACTAGATATGCATAATCTTCGAAAGCAGCAGTTCTGTTTAGCAATGCACTTAGAACTAATAAAAAATACATAGTGTGTTAGTTAAACCTATAAACATATACGATTTGGGCTTATAGTGAAATACAGGACAAGGGTAGTGTATGATATACAGAGAATCTCACCCAAGTGTCTACTGATATCAATTATATCAACACGAGTTGATAAAGTTACAAATATCCAAGGCTTGCCGAGAATATTTTTACTTATTAACGAGTGTTGATATAACTGATATCAGTAGACACTTGGGTGAGATTCTCTATATATCATACACTACCCTTGTCCTGTATTTCAATAGATACGAGGGTGAGATTCTATTTATCATAAAAAAATCACTCTTCATTAGTTTTCAATGAAAGCTGTCCATCTCTGAACACTGTACTGCCATTAGAATTGCAGTGCAGCGACGTCATAGCATTGTGACGTTATCAAGGTCATGACATCATAGCATTGTCAGGGCATTGTACAACATCTACTGTCAAAATGATATCTCCTAGGAGATATCGTATGATCTCACACAAGCAATATTTCCTGTGGAACACAATTTTGGATGATAAAAGGTTGAAACAGTTATTGACAACTTTTGTGAGATGCAGCTGCAGTTCTACCATTTACTGAAAAATACCGCTTTTGATATTGTGGCACATTACATTTTAAACAGATTGGGATCAAGATATCCAAAAAATACATTCATTGAACGAGCTGAATGTTTTGGATAATAACGTTTTGATGACGTCTAATTGACGTTTTACGCCCACTGGATGTTTTTGGATATCGGATAATCGGATAATCGGGTAATCGAGGATGGCTAATATCTGATGTTTTTCAGGTTTCTCATATTGAATGCCTCCATTGAAATCTTGTTTGGTTTCTTCTGACAGAGCAGGTTTATGTCTTGTAAGGGAGATGGATTGCCATTTAACGTCGTGTTTAGCATGACTGTTTCATTATATAGCGTCGTGCGTGAGTATGTGTGTCCGTGTGTGCGTATGTGTGAATGTGTGTGCGTGCGTGCGTATGTGTGTGTATGTGAGTGCGTGTGTGTCTGCTTGTACTTGTCCGCGGTTTTAAAGTGCCGGATAACTGAGATATGATATAACTTGAATACGTCACCCAGACACAGTGTGAACGCTCCTAGTCCCAAGTTCTTAGTTTCTCACCTTAATGCTGCGCCAGGCAGGGTACAATAAATGTTACATTGTAACAATTTTTTAGTATGACGCGGCCGGTGATGACAACCCCACCTTTCCAGACTCTCGCCCACTCGACCACGGAGACGGTCTGCATTTGTGGAAACGCTGCCCTGAAACATTTTCTACCTCAAAAGAAATTCCAAGCGCCTTCCCTTGTAACTTTGCATGATCGCTCCCTCATAACTTAAAGGGGCGGTGGGGTAGCCTAATGGTTAAAGCGTTGGCTCGTCACGCCGAAGACCCGGGTTTGAATCCCCACAAGGGTACAATGTGTGAAGCCCATTTCTGGTGTTCCCCGCCGTGATGTAAAATCAAGCGGCGTAAAATCAAGCTCATAACTTAAAATTAAAAATTCTACTTTACCTATATGTTAACTAAATTTGTCAAAAAGAGTCTATAAACTAACAGGCTTCTGTCTCAAAATATCTTTTTTGAAAAAAATGTATATCACATCTCGCCCAAATTTTTTTTCATGTTCAAGTGGATTCCTCGGTTTAGAAGAATCTCTAACTATACATTTCTTCCCCTCTGTTTCGACGTAGTATGAATCGACCACTCCGTCAATCGATTACCCTAAACTGAACATTCTTCTTCGTTTGATGAGGAGTGATCTAAATTTACTCAAATCAATCCTGATCAATACCCCCATCCCGACTTATCCTGTCTGTATAAGTAATGTTGCGCAAGGTTCTGTTGTCATCTATATCTTGTAGGAAAACTGGCGTGTGCCACTTGAGACGTGTACAAAGAAAGTATTTTAATCCTGCGTAGGTAGCTTGGTGTTGAAGGTATGAACCCGGACCCAAACACTACCCACGATAGAACACGTGGCATGTCTACATAGTAGAGGCAGTGACCTTTGCCGAGCGTCAACTCAGCATCTGTGAGTCCGTGGTCAATATGGCTTCGATCATGTTCTTGAACTTCCTTTTTGCTTTGTACATCTATGCTTACATCTGTCGTGTAGATAAACAGTTGCTGATAGAAAGTAGAAAAGTTAAAAGAGACCTTGATAACCAAATTCATCCAGAGAGGCATGAATTACAAAAATCCCGTTGTCAGTGTGTCGAACCCTTTTGTGTGCGACCCTGTTCGATCGGTTGGTCATTTACTTAAAACAAGATTTTACACTATAAAGGGTTCTAGTATAAAACTATTAAAATGTGATATACTGTAAAGTGTAAGCTAATGCCAACTATCTTGTCTCGTCACCAGTTAGAGGGCGATGGGGTAGCATAGTGGTTAAAACATTCGCAAGTCACACTGAAGACCCGGGTTCGATTCTCCTCATGGATGCAATGTGTGAAGCCAATTTCTGGCGTCCCGTGCTCTGATATTGCTGGAATATTGCTAAAAGCGGCGTAAAAATAAACTCACTCAATCGGTCGTTACCAGTTACACGTCACTAGAGTAATGTTGTAATTAAACTATCAGCAGATGTAACACATTGAAGTATTCACAGCCTTGTCTCACAACAACACCAATAGTTTACGCATCATTTTGATTTTCCTGTCAAAATTACAGAACGAGATGTTTTAGCGGCTTTGAAAATTTCAACACGCTCATACTGAACAATTACAAAATATTTTTTTCTTGGCAGGGTCAAAAGCCCTCACAAGAGGCAACAACCGCATTATCAGGGGGTACGTCTTTATATTTCTCTTTTACAAAGCTTCGTTTGAGTCTTTGGCTTTTTTCGGGAGTTGAGTAAGTTACACCTCATTCATGACAGTAATGTTTATATATGAAGAAAGAAACCACAGCAATGATTGCTAAATACCTTTCGTTATCAGACTAATAATCGTAATAAGCAATGTGCATGTTGCATGTTTTCAAGTTGCAAACTCTCCAGTAATGAGTACTTAGAAGCTAGCGTTAAGAAAACTCATAATGGGTAAACACGATGTACATGTAACATGTTTTCAACATGCAAAACCACCAATAATGAGTACAAAGTGTCTAGCGTTATCAAAGTGATAACGGTTAAACGTTGCTGATATTGCATATTTTCATCATACAATAATGTTATAATTCATGTCAATTCATTACATGGACACAGAGAACGGCAATGTTTATATGTTCAATAACATTCTGTCTGGAGATCCTATCGTCGGTACTATCAAGCAGCATGAAGTCCGGATTAAATGGGTTACCGTTACATCCTCTGGAGGTGCCACATGGGCATTCCAGCAAGCCAAACATTTAACGTTAACCATGCACACATACGAGGCTGCTGATTGGGAGAGCTTCATCAATTGACTCTGGAAGTATGACATTATCCCAACGTTGTTATCTTTACGCGTGTACTGTCCTGTCGCATCGGGAGCGGGCAATATCTCAAAGTTATGAGTTTCAGTCATTGTGAGCTCCGATGATGTAATTACAGGTCATTAAGGTGATTTATGATTCGATTAAGCGAGCTGCTGACACCTTCTGGATCGCTTGAGACAACATTTCATCACCTTGTTGAATGATAGTGTCAACTTATAGGTGAAGGGGTACAGCCTACGGAATGGGGAACTAACGCCATGTGCGCTCAGGCTGACTATTTGGAATAACCATGTGCTCCTTGTGCATGTGTATTGTCATTTGTTTAGGATATATCCTTATTCATACGTACAATGGGTTTGACACTCATATGAAACACGATGTAGAACATTGATTAAAGAACACGGTAGTTGTCATATGGTCAAACATTGATCCAGCAGAGTTCGAACCTTGAGTTCGAACCTGTAATATGTCCCTCTGTGTGTTAACCTGGTTTACTTGTATATACTACTCTTATCATGCTATATTATTATGTGTTCACATATGACTGTTGACCTAGTATAAGCCTATATGGTCCAAGATGTGTAAATAAGGTATATTCTTGTATGTCCCTCTACGTACAACATGGTTAAAGTGTAATAGTCCTATATATTACTCTACTAGTTAACGTTATATCCCTATATGTTTCCCTATGTGTTAATTTGATTTTACGCGTATATATTCATCTCCGTGTTCTATATGTTCCTCTATGTGTTAACGTGCTATACTTCTATATGTTCCTCTATGTGTTGAAGTGTTATACTTCTAAATGTTCCTCTATGTGTGTCTTGAATTGTTATACCTGTTATGCCTGTTATGTTCCTCTATGTGTTAACGTGCTATACGTTTATATATTCGTCTATGTGTTGAAGTGTTATACTTCTAAATGCTCCTCTATTTGTTGAAGTGTTATACTTCTATATGTTCCTCTACGTGTTGAAGTGTTATACTTGTAAATGCTCCTCTATGTGTTAAAGTGTTATACTTCCATATGTTCCTCTGTGTGTTGAAGTGTTATACTTCTAAATACTGCTCTATGTGTTGAAGTGTTATACCTCTATATGTTCCTCTATGTGTTGAAGTGTTATACTTCTATATGTTCCTCTATGTGTTGAAGTGTTATACCTCTATATGTTCCTCTATGTGTTGAAGTGTTATACTTCTATATGTTCCTCTTATGTTGAAGTTTTATACCTCTATATGTTCCTCTATGTGTTGAAGTGTTATACTTCTATATGTTCCTCTATGTG
>VKKT01000306.1:170113-197559 GCA_008038995.1 Haliotis laevigata
TGTTAATGTTGGTTTTGTTGCTGTTACCGATGTCAGTGTTGAAGATGTTAATGTTGGTTTTGCTGCTGTTACCGATGTCAAAGTTAGTTTTGTTGCTGTTACCGATGTCAATGTTGATGGTGTTAATGCTGGTTTTGTTAGTTATGTTGGTTGATCAGGATGTTGATGCTGACTCTAATGTTGATTCTGTTTTTCGTTGCAGTTGTTGCTGCTGTTGCTGATAATTGTTGTTTTGTCGTGTTGATGTTGATGCTAACGTTGGTTTTCTTGTTGCCCATGTTAATGCTAGATATCTTGTTGGTGTCGGTGCAAGGATCTGACGTGGGGCAATCAAGTATTCACTAATATGAAGCCACATTTTGAAGACATCACACTTCCTGGACAGTTCTACAGACTATAAGTATGACCTGTAACTCCTGCAGCTAAACATTAATGACATCAATAACACCAGCATGCT
The DNA here is from genome assembly GCA_008038995.1 of Haliotis laevigata. Taxonomy (NCBI): domain Eukaryota; kingdom Metazoa; phylum Mollusca; class Gastropoda; order Lepetellida; family Haliotidae; genus Haliotis; species Haliotis laevigata. Next base: position 170,571 of record VKKT01000306.1, read on the forward strand.
AGCGTCTGACACAGAGACCAGCCCTCATCGCTTAGACACATTGCTACCAGCAATTTCCAACAGACCCGAATCTGGTACTAGCATTGGATCTCGAAGTCTACAATCGAACACTGGTGTGTCCGTCAGTGCTGTTTATATTTAGAGTGGGTTCATTCTAATCAAGATAATACTCGCTGCCATCGTGTTATACATGGAATTAAAGCCGCAAGACGTATCTGGCCTTCTCACCCTCCCCGGCATCCCGGTCACACGTGGTTCAAGATTAGCAATAACAACCAACACTAGCAATTGGCGATTAGCTTGACCAATGCTGACCCAGCCAATAAACAAATCAAATTAACAGCTATCACGAGCCACGGAATTGTGAGGCGAGACTACGACCCCTTACTATGTTGGTATTAAACAAACAGCTATATTCTGGCCGTCTCGATTGCTTGCTCTTGGTCGGTGTTTGTAGCCCACTGATTCAGTTTGAGCGCTTGGGATAAACTGGCAAATTGGTTTGGTTGCCTAATATGGACCCATGCTTCAAGTGTAAAGAGAGATCTGTCGTTGTTTGGTGCCGAAAACGTGGTTACTAAAATTAAAAGCGTCCTAAACGTTTAAATCCTCTCATTAATTGGTTTCATTAAACTGAAAATAAATCCCAAACTACAGACAAAAGCTATTTAACGCGAAGTGCCTTGCACAATCAACATTAGTTTATCTTATCTGGGTTCCAAACGTAGACGAGATAACCAAGTATCAAAGGTTTCCTTAATGGGTCAGAAAATCATTTTGAAGTGTTTGATAAAACTTTAAAGACCTTAAAATCAATATACAGGGCAGCAGGTTGCATTGATCTTTCTGCTATGGATTCTACTTTATTCAACAGTATTCAGTATTCTGTGGTTTTCTGTGGTGTTTCGTTCTTGTCATATCTTACTACTACTACTATTACTACTAATACTAATATTACTACTACTACCACTACTATACTACTACTACTACTACCATTACTACTGCTGCTGCTACTACTGCTACTGCTACTATCTCTGCAACCGCGACTACTCCAATACTACGACTACTGCGATTGCATAAACAGCACCCCAGCCGAACGTAGTGCCTATTCCTACCGGGTACCCATTTACAGACGGATAACCAATGGACAGTTGAGGCTACCAATGTGTCACTGAAACACGTCACTTGTTTCAGTAGAGTGAGTGAGTACGGTTTTACGCCGCTTTTAGCGTTATTCCAGCAATATCACGGCGGGGGACACCAGAAATTGGCTTCACACATTGTGCCCATGTAGGGAATCGAAACCGGGTCTTCAGCGAACGCTTTAACCACTACGCTACCCCACCGACCCCGTTTACAATAGAACTAAGTAACCTACACGCTTCAGTGTCCTCAACACCTTTCCCTCCCACTAGCCGCTGGAATTTGAAGATATCTGGTGTCAAAATGTAATCGACAGGAAAACGTGTATACTGGAATAATGATGTTATGCTCTTGCAGTGGAAAATATTTTATCAAAACCTTTATCGCGAATTCATTAAAACCGGTGCCAAAGCTTTCATATTCTTTTGTCATCTAACCCTCCAGACAATATCTTTTAACATCAATAGGAAATATGATTATTCAACCGTACCAATGTCGCAGTAATTTCATTGTATCGAGTAATGAATCTAAATGTAGGATACATTATCACTTTCCGATGTTTGGGTGAATTCACTTAAGCGTATAACTCTACATAGCTATGGCCGAAAAACGACAATCGATCGTTGATTTATTATGGTTTTGATTAAACTGAGCAGTTGATCTCAGCAGAATTATCCTCAGTGTCGCGAGTTGGAGTCTCTGGCTTTCTCGCTAATAGCGTTATACGTTGGTTTGTTCAGTGGACCTTGCTAAGTACGTTTCTGGAGCTTTGCGTACGTCGTTTCGATCAGACTACGACGTCTTGGAGAACGTTGACTGCGCGTAGCATGTGCATATGTTTCTCGTGGTCGGCTTCTAGAGATCATTGCATTTGTGGACACACTGTAAAGGTTCGTGTGTTTGTCCTTCAACGTATCACTAAAGCATTCCAAATTTATGGTTTATTTGTTTTTCGTTTATTGTTTAAAGATGAACTCAGCAATATTCCAGGTATGTGTAAATGGACCAAACAATTCTGTGATCAACAAATAAGCATCGACCTACGCAACTGAGATACGAAGCCATGTATCATCCAAGACTTGCCACCTGATCCCGTTAGTCGCATCTTGCTTAAGACCAATTCATCACGGGCCCCAAATATATGACGTTTTGAATATTCGTATCTGGACAAACCAATATGTAGTGATTTATGTTATGAGCAGGTATCCATGATGTCGGTATGCCTTCTTATCTCCATGAAATTGGACATGTATATCTAACTTTTACAAGTGGTCCTTCAGCAGGTGCTGATAAAGAGTGGGTCTTGCAATAGTGTGGGGCCCTACTGACTGAAGCTATTGTAGATTAAGGGTTTGGGAAGCAATGAGGTGATTGTTAAGGAAACATAAAACGTAAATAATAAAATGTCCGCATATGACATATCTTTTTCTGCCTAAAGGCAAAAATATATCAATGCATCACTCAACATTGCTGGCGACACCGGGTGTTCCTTACAGATTAAAGCTGATACATATTCATTACAGTCTACTCTGATGCAGAAAAATAACACATAAGTAATATTTTAACGAAAACGGTGTCAGTGTCACAGTGTGACCTTACAGTTGGTGAGATGAAAGGGAGTTTTTATGCCGCTTTCATTAATATTCCAGTAAAATCACGGCATGGTTCAGCATCCATAGGCCTGACATATTGTACATGTTTCAACAAATCTTTTCCATCACCCAGTAATACACCAGCTCTTTATAAAACTACACATAGCTTAACCCCATAAACCAGCTGGGTAGGTTGAAATAATTACTCTCAAATGGAAGGAAAATGTATAATAAAATAAATAAAATAAATAATAAAGGATATCACATAAATAAGCCAAAAAATGAGCGGTCAAGAATGAAATCGATTAAAAAAAAGAATTCAAGTAAATACACCAATTAGCTGAAGACAGACAATAAACCAGGTTTGTGAAGTCAAGGGAATAGTTAGCAAGCACCCAGGCTGTTATGCAATTTGATGAAAATTCTTGATCAGTCATGAGGGATCAATGGTCAGTGACCAGTTGAACGAGGTCAAATGATGTTCAGAGGTTCAGTTTTACAATCCAGTCGCAAAGTGTCACATGTCTTAAACCATTTAACTATATGTCAGATGATAAAGTCAAAGCTATAGACAATTCTTGAGGCGTCAGGTATATGCACATGTCAGTAGAAGTCGATCCAATACGACTACAGGGACGCATCGAGGCTATGAACAATTACTTCCACCAAGACGTTTCTAAACCTGCTTCATGTTTGGCACACACCGGTAACAAATTTAATTCAAAACAACAACGCCAGACAAAAATCTGTCTCGAATATCTGCCAAAATAGATTCCATGAGGTGTAAAAAGGCAAAAGAGTGATGGAAATTACATCAATGGATCACTGAAAATCAGCAATGATGACTGTGTTTGCGAAATGGTCAGCATGTTCTACTCCACGTGTAACGCCCGCCATTCACAGACGATTCATTAAAAAGTAAATGATGAATTGCTGATTACTTCATCATGGCAAAATAAACTGTCTGTTTAGAAGTACTTCTTTCACGGACCAGACCGGTTGGCAAATATTCAAATTGCAAATTCGAAAACGTTGCCTAACAACCTCTTGCAATTTTTAGATATTTGACGCAGATGTGTCAATATGTGTTAGGTGGATTAACTCATTGAAGAAGAGACGCTGTTGCCAAAGTTAGTAGCATCAACATACATGAACTTTAACCTTCACATTTTGAAACTTTCACTGATCTGGGCCCACTTGCACAAAGCAATTCCAGTGCTACAATCATTGCAAACCAACCCGTGAAGGTCCGGGTTAGAATGTGCCTTCAGTAACCCATGCGACTAACGGGATAGGGTGGTCAGGCTAGCTGATTTGGTCGACACATGTCATTGGTTCCCCATTGCGCAGATCGATGCTCATGCTGTTGATCACTGGATTGTCTGATCCACGCTGGATTATTTACAGACCGTCGCCATAAAGCTGGAATATTGCTAGGTGCGGCGTAAAACTAAACTCTCTCACTCACTCATTGCAAACCACTTGCAAACTCATGGTGCACAGATCGCTATGAATGTACAGTAAGTTATGGGTGTAGTTAGAGCATATCGCATTAATGAAGAATGAAACAATCCTCACCCAACCCTCGATGCGTCAGTTTATCCCATTGAAAAAACACTCCTGACTTTGGCTTTATTCAAAGAGATCGCGCGCATTTGTAATGTTGTCGTATTGGTAGGAGCCTGGAACAATTGTTCTATGAACTGGCATGATTTGGGGCTCTAATTCAATCTGTACATTCGGTTCGGTTTCGAGTACATTTACAACTATGAAAAAGAATAAAAGAAACGTAGACTCTTTCCATTATTGGATGACTTTACTTGGGGGTTCACTGTGACCTTCAGCTCTGATCTCAACATTCCACATCAGAGTATCAAGACGTCCCTATGTGACATGTTACCATAGTAACGGTAAAGGAAATGGCTACTGCAATGACATCTACTAATTACTCGACTTAAGTTGAGGGCATTATTACATAGAAAAGAAACAATAAATATTTTCATAATCATAAGTGAATGAGTGACTTTAGTTTTACGCCGCTTTTAGCAATTTTTCAGCAATACCTCGGTGGGGGACACCAGAAATGGTGTACCCTTATGGGGAAGCGAACCCGGGTCTTCGGTGTGACAAGCGAATGCTTTAACCGCAAGGCTACCCTACCGCCCCTCATAATCATAAGAGTCCATCGTGTGATACCTACTATACTGTAAGCATATGTTTATAAATATTTGTGAAATCATCATGTTACCCGGCGTTCGCGGACACAACACGCCTGAGAACGTTGATGGCCTTAATAAAATAATGTTCTACCGGTACCACTGACAAATACCTCGTGAACCCTGTTTCCCGAAAACTGCATCGGCATCAATTTTGTCAGTGATGCGTTAATCTACCATAAACCTTTATAAAAGTTCAAATGGCGTTGAATGCAACTATAGTCTGTTTGTAGTGAAAACGTACCGATGAATTTCACTTTAAACAAAAAAGTAAATCGAATAAAGTGAAATTAAGATTTTCCTCATAATTTTACCTTGCCAACTGAACAGTTAATCTCAGAAGATTATTCAACTTAGGATAAAAGTTGTTGAACAAACTATCATAAATTAGTTTCAAATCGCTACTATTCGTTTGTATTACAAGGGTGTATGCACATTAAACGAAACCCGGAGAACAAGTAGGGTTGGTCTAAGTTAACGCTCATCACGTACCGCACGTGCAATTGTTTCACTGTTCCAACTACTGCGCTTACCCCCTTGGAATTCTGTGAAATATGCGAATAATGAGTTCGCTCCATATTGCGCTATATATACTTTGTTGGTATTCTGAACTGCTATGCATAGATCTTGATATGGTGAGATGGTTTCAAAGGCGTTTAGATGTAAATCAGCCGAAGGGAATTGGCTATTTGAGAATTATTGAATTTATCGACCATCGATACGATGCATATTGACGAAATGTCCTACCCCCGAATTTCACTTATGTGTCATTCATGACACCCAACATTTCAAACTAAACAAATTGTCAGCATATATGTATGGTTTCCGTTTTATGTCGTGTGGGTTAGCGATGCACAGTTTTGACATAACCGAGTTTTTTCAGAACCTTCAATATCACGCAAACCCTTTGAGGCATTTGGTTGTTATTCCACTGGTCAAGTACTTTTTGCGAATCATGATTTGACTGTTTAAAGATTATAGTAGATGTGCAAGGTACTGGACGTCTTTATATTAAAAAGACCCGTGAAGATCCGGGTTAGCTTTGATCTTCAGCAACCCGTGCTTGTCGTAAGAGGCGACTAAGGGTATCGGATGATCAGATTTGCTGATTAGATTGACATATCTCATCGTATCCCATTTGTGTAGATAGATGCCCATGCTGTTGATCACTGGATTGTCTGGTCCAGACTCGATTATTTACAGACCGCAGCCATATAGCTGGAATATTGCTGAGTGCGGTTTAGTAAAGCTACACTCACTCACTCACTTATATTAAAAAACTGACAGTTCTTATGCGTGGCTTAATATGGTGATGCTTATTATAATGATGATATTATCTGGGACATTGCAAGTGACATCTTGCTGGAATGGAATCAGTTTAGGGTTTTTTTTATTTTCATTCTGCCCTTGACAAGATCACCTATCGAGTTAAACTACCCTGAACGACTGTCAACAGGTTAGTGTTCTCAGTAGGTCGTATTTGGGAATACGCTTCGACATCATCCATAATGATTGTATAATTGAAATCCCAACTGGTACCAAACTGTTCACGTAATTTCAATAACTATATTACAACCGTGTAATATCGGGGTACAATAGAGAAGTTATCGGCGGTAATATGACGAACATGTTGGTAGCCATGTGATGAGCTGCCGTCTCCACGCCTCCATGTTCCTCAACTTGTATAACATTCTGATTGTATTGGAAAAAACAAGTGTCAGTGGTAACTGAAATGTTGTCGGACAGTTGGGAAAACAGAGTTTTGTCTAAAAATTTTAGTCTAAAGTTAAAACATTCATTTGCGTGTTTGCTTAATTCTAAATTTAAATCCGATCTTTTTCCTATTTAGACTGTTAATGGTTTGGTATGTCACTGCGTGCAGACCATTTAATGAACAAAGGTCGCGAGTCGTTTGATTTCTTCCAACGACACAAAGTACAGTCCTGATCTTATTTCGTCTAGTTGTAATGGCTATTGAAGGAAGTTTTCGAAACAAATGTCCTTTCTTGTGACAGTGAAAGTCTTTGGGTTCCGGAAACGAAAATGGCGTTGGTAGTGAATCTTGTATGTTTTTTATCATGAGATCCACTTGGCACTGATGTACATCTTTTCTGATATATTAACTTTTATGCAAAGGATGGAATCATTTTCAGAACTTAAATGTTGTTAAATACATTTGAAACTATATACTCCCGATCTGCCCCAGATGTGTCGTGTTGATATTTGCTTCTACGTCTCTCTAACTTCATCAAAAGCCAGCCCAAGAGGGCACATTCAAAGATGATGTATTTGATTTGATTTGACAGGTCGTTGAAACTGTATCGTTAGATGTAACTTCAGGAATATTTATCAAAACATCACAATTTTATAGTTTGTTTTGCCACATGAAGAAATATTTCTTTGGTATGGTTTTCAAAGAAATGTCCTCTTTCTCTCCAACGTGTCGGAATTTTTAATGGTGTAGATTAAATGTTCGACAGTAAATGTGTGCTTTTGAAGCAGTTCTTTAATGTTGAGCTCAAGACATCCCGTAGGTCCATTCGAAGACTGCAATATGAGCCAATTGTTTTCTGCAGTTCCGTCTGCAACAATGTAGATCATTGTATTGCACTAGATGAACACTTTCTTATGGCAGTTGACGAGTTTCAGCAATGAAACCAAGGGAGTGTCTGAGGGACGAAATGACCACTACAAGACAAATGGACCCATATAACGCATAAAGGTCATAATCAAAAGAAACCTCTGTTGAAAGCGAAGTCCTTTTCCCACTATAGGAAGCATGGCATATACCGTTTCCACACCCAGTTTAGATACTTGATTCATTCGTTTTGTTAATTGCGATTTAGGACAAATATTTAAAAACAAAATCTGTACACGATTCTGATTGTAAATGCATAGATGTTTTGGTACCCGATAGTGGGTGGTTTGGGAAAATCGATGGTATTAAGAAGCTGAACAGCATAACGTATCCTTACTAGTCTACCCTCCACGTTGACATGAAGGAGTGGATACAACTGTTTGAGATAGTGTGTGTGTGTGTCTGGGTGTATGTGCGCACACACTATGAGAAAGGGGGTGCACACTTCATTTTCACGAGAGTTGCAGTGGTCATTTGATAAACTTTCAGGACAAAATGGGGGGAGAGGTGCGCACCCCTGCACCCCCCTCTGGATCCGCCTATGACATGGAGCTTGACAGTGCTAGTACGAAGCTGTTGCAATACCGTCGTGCCGTATTTAAATTTTAATAATAAAACAAAATATGAGGAATAGTCGGTGGTTGAACAAAGTGTTGAATTCTTGCGCAGATCGAACATCTTAGTCCCAGAACCAATATTAGTCATTTTACAACGCACCACAATAAGGAAAATATCATCCTGATACATCTGATTGTCCCGAACTTAAATGTCAAAAGATACCACTGAGCTCGTGTGTGTGATTTTGCGAGTCTGATGAAAGAAGTTAAAATGAACCCCCAAGCGCCATAACACACCCGCGATGCATCTTCAATGCCAACAACACTCAAGGCCCCACACTTGCTGTGTCTGGAGACATGTTTTAACCTCTTCCACCCGAGTGTCCACCTGATGATGTACCCTACTCACAAAATAAACTGTTTACGATGCTATTTTAAGGATCATTAATGAACATTTCTGTTACGAAATTGTGTCCCAAGCCCTAGTGTATATAGATTGCGCGTTTGACCATTCACTACGCATGATGTGAAGACAGGGCCAGTAAAAGAGTTTAATGATATATAACGGCGCCATCTGACGGTAGCATCAAAGGGGGACAATCGATGGCGACATTTCAACCGTCCCCTATTGGGATAATAAAATATTGCAACAGTAATTTCTGTCTAATGAACTCCTCTTACAGCATGACCAACTTAGTCAATAGTGCTTACACGATGAAAGTCATGTACATCACTGTTACCCTTCCAAACTTCCAACTTTCCATTGATTCCATACTACTAGCGTTTGCCCTATGATTATTCTAAACTGTCAGTTTTCACTAAACACTTCCAAAGGGAGGATTGATTTCGGATATCTGACTCTTTCTCGTTAACGTTAAAAATGTTTCCTTAATCAAAGCGGCACGGGGACCTTCTGTCCAAGATTCCTTCCACAAGAAACACAACTGGCTACTGGAAGCGATTGAAACGGATTTAAACAGATTACGGTGTGACACACAGAGCTGTACACAAACTATGTTCTGATTGCAGGAGAACCAGGCAGTGTTGGGGAATATCTTTCTAATCAATAGAATTGCTATGACGCCGCTATGCATTGCATCTGGATTTAGGCTTACATAGTCCTATGAATTAGAGGGAAAGAAAGAATTGTGGCTTGAAGTCTTTTTGTATCTCCTTTCCATAATGCCTTTATCGCTACCCAAATGAATATGACTTCCACATCAGTTCATTTGGTTGTATTGTTAGTGTTGCAGCGTGAAGTGATAGTTGGGGTAGTAAAATGATAGTTTGAGAAGTGAAATGATAGTTTGAGAAGTGAAATGATAGTTTGAGTAGTGAAATGATAGTTTAGTAGTGAAATGATAGTTGGAGAAGTGAAATGATAGTTGGAGAAGTGAAATGATAGTTTATGATAGTTGGAGTAGGGAAATGATAGTTGGAGAAGTGAAATGATAGTTGGTGTAGTGAAATGATAGTTGGAGTAGTGAAATGATAGTTGGAGAAGTGAAATGATAGTTGGAGAAGTGAAATGATAGTTGGAGTAGTGAAATGATAGTTGGAGTAGTGAAATGATGGTTGGAGGAGTGAAATGATRGTTGGAGTAGTGAAATGATGGTTGGAGTAAAGAAATGATAGTTGGAGTAATGAAATGATAGTTGGAGAAGTGAAATGATGGTTGGAGGAGTGAATGAGAGTTTGGGTAGTGAAATGATAGTTGGGGTAGTTAAATGATAATGGAGAAGTGAAACGATAGTTGGAGAAGTGAAATGATGGTTGGAGGAGTGAAATGATAGTTGGAGTAGTGAAATGATGGTTGGAGGAGTGAAATGATAGTTGGAGTAGTGAAATGATAGTTGGTGTAATGAAATGATAGTTGGAGTAGTGAAATGATAGTTGGAGAAGTGAAATGATGGTTGGGGGAGTGAAATGATAGTTTGGGTAGTGAAATGATAGTTGGGGTAGTGAAATGATAATGGAGAAGTGAAACGATAGTTGGAGAAGTGAAATGATGGTTGGAGTAGTGAAATGATAGTTGGAGAAGTGAAATGATGGTTGGAGGAGTGAAATGATAGTTGGAGTAATGAAATGATAGTTGGAGTAGTGAAATGATGGTTGGAGGAGTGAAATGATAGTTGGAGTAGTGAAATGATAGTTGGAGAAGTGAAGTGATAGTTGGGGTAGTGAAATGATAGTTGGGGTAGTGAAATGATAATGGAGAAGTGAAATGATAGTTGGAGAAGTGAAGTGATAGTTGGAGAAGTGAAATGATAGTTGGGGTAGTGAAATGATAGTTGGAGAAGTGAAATGATAGTTGGAGAAGTGGAATAATGGTTGGAGGAGTGAAATGATAGTTTGAGTAGTGAAATGATGGTTGGAGAAGTGAAGTGATAGTTGGGTTAGTGAAATGATAGTTTGGGTAGTGAAGTGATAGTTGGGGTAGTTAAATGATAGTTGGAGTAGTGAAATGATAGTTGGAGAAGTGAAGTGATCTTTGGAGAAGTGAAATGATAGTTGGGGTAGTGAAATGATAAGGGAGAAGTGAAATGATAGTTGGAGAAGTGAAATGATGATTGGGGTGGTGAAATGATATTTGGGGGAGAAAAATGTTTATAACAGTAGTAGTAACGGTAATAATAGTGGCGGCGACAGCAGTAGTAGTAGTAGCAACAGCAGTAGTAGTAGTTGCAGTATCAGCAGCAGTAGCAGTAGCAGTAGAATTACTGGTAGAGCAGATGGTGTTTGGAGAAGGAGAAGAATAGATGAAGAAGAAACGATTTTAGAAGAACTTACCAAATAACAGGGGATGCTCTCTAATAACAGGTATATCACCACACTGTTGACAATATCATGGTATCTAACTGGGCGTGTCTCTGTTCATCTCATGTTCGTCATTGGTGTGTTATTTGATCTAACATGGAGATATATATTGATCCTGCCCAGATGTGCTCTCGGAATATCAGAGTCAGTCTTTTGAAAACAAAACGCACTATCACGTTTCCATATCAATTGAAAAACTCCAAATGTGTATGAAGTAATTAATTCTTTCACGATGACATCGTATAAATACCATGTGCATTAAGGGCTAATCCACCCAGAACGTCGTCGTATATCCGCTATCTATCCGAGTATCTTGATTAAGTAGGCAAGTTCACTTAAACAAACGTGTTCGCTCCATGCTCTTTTAAGAACTCAGCGAACCCCACATACCGTTTATCCTCCCATAGCCATCTCGCAGTATACAGTATACACCAGGTTAAATACCGTATATCTTCACATAAGAGTATATATAACATGCCAGGATGGCACACAGAAAGGCAGTATACACCAGGTTAAATACCGTATATCTTCACACAAGAGTATATATAACATGCCAGGATGGCACACAGAAAGGCAGTATACACCAGGTTAAATACGTATACCTTTACATAAGAGTATATATAACATGCCAGGATGGCACACAGTAAGGCAGTATACACCAGGTTAAAGACGTATATCTTCACATAAGAGTATATATAACATGCCAGGATGGCACACAGTAAGGCAGTATACAACAGTTTTAATACTTCCAGTGGCAGAGTAAGCAAAAATAAATTTAAAGCCGATAATTTTAATGAAACCTGGGTTAAAAAATGTAACATTAATTGATCATTGATTATCATCAATAATTAATCAAGTAACGCGAGTTGGCACACCGGGCGATGGGCCCCCCAAAATGCCCCCCCTCACGTTAATCAGAGAAAGTCCGGTAGATCTAAATGACGCTATTTTCTCCAAGATGGAAATATCCGTCACAAGCTGCAAACCTTTTCGCAGTCAAACACTCTAAAAAGGATTACACGTAACAAACGTCAGCTTGTAATAAGCTTACGGCCAATGTACCGAATGATCGGTTTAAGAAACACACATACGTTTGAAAAGATCGCTGCCTAATCTCTAAATAAAACTATACGGCGTGACACAGCTCATCCCTGCCCTGGCAATCACTGCAGATCGAAGCGTTCATCGGCCTCGTCGTCTTCCGTGCAGTCATGGCGTCTCGGTATGACGCGGAAGCGTACCATGAGATGAGGAAATGTGATTACTGCTGCTACACCCCATGTGATGTGGCTTGGTTCCAATACTTGCACTCAGCAATGGTCAAGGTATATGGTATATTACCTGGAAGTATTGGAGTCTTGAACAAATGATCAGACATAATGAACATCGATCCACGAGTACGATTTGTTTGTTTGTTGTTTAACGCCGCACTCACCAATGGTCACGGAAAATGACCACGGTCTGTAAGAAATGGTTCTTGACCAAACAATCTGACATGAACATCGATCCACTTGAAAGGGATTCGATGACAATTAAGCAAGTCAGCAGCCAGTGCGACTAGTCCCCTCAGCAGATTTGCTTGTTTGGTTCTGGGAATCTATATTCTCCTCCGGAATGTAGGTGTGGTTGCTTCGTATATAACTGTAAAAATATAATGAACTTGTTGTGAATGTGCGTATGTCAGTGTGTTTGCGCATGTGTAGCGTGTGCGTACACATCACACTTGAAGAAATGCTAATTGTTATCTAACCATTGAAAATCACCGGTGTGGTGATATACCTCTTGTTACACAATGGATGATTCTCCCAATGATCAAGCTTTACGTACTAGTATTTGATCATTAGGTATAGGATTGTCATGTCCAAGGAAAGATGGCTAAGACGTACGTTTAGGATTTGAGATGGAAAACGTTGGTGATGTCTATTACTATACCTCTTGATAAATAATGGGTTTTATCTATGATCGAGCATTACGAAGTTGATCATAGGATTGTCATGTCCACGGATGATGATCAAGATGTAGTGTTAGGATTTGAGATGGAAAACGTAAAGGCAGAAGGTTTTCTCGTCTTATGCCAATATCTTAGTCCAAGCATATACGGCCCCTATGTCATAGCGTTTGGACCAACGGAATCAGTGGTCAATAGTATGAGAGTATCATCAGGATAGGAAAGAATATATTTTCTTAAAAGAATACGTATTATGTCTTTACTGTTTCAAAGTATTGTCGGGCGAACAGTTACGAATCATTGAAATTTAGTCTTTCCTAAGTCTCTTTCTTCCAGGTTTTGTTTATTTACCGAGATTAGTCTACACTTATTAATTTTCCATGGATGTTTGACATGTAGGCTGTTTCAGTTATAAGGTTGACATACGTTTAAGACGAGGTTTGCTAATAGAAGGCTTGAACATCTTATAACTCGAGTGAATATTTTAAAATTATGAAAATTGAAATTGTACTGAAAAACTGAATTCTGCCTTAATGAAGAACGCCTAACATTTGTTCAGTTCAGATGAAGTCGAACAAAACAAAATTTTCCACTTAAGGCCGAAATACATGAAATGGCAATTTAAAGCCGAATAAGGGATGTCAAACATAATCTCTGTCTGTAAAACAAAACAGTGCATGTGTCTGTAACATCTGAGAGGGAATTCAGTTTCTGGACACGAGTTGTAAATGTGTGTGTACTATCCAAGAGATAGCGTGAGGGGGACTGAATGAATTAAATAATGACATCAAGAGATCCAATATCGAGATCGAAATATATCCTCAATTACATATATTTAAATGAGAAGGATATATGTTTTGTACAATGGTTAAGATCATTAGATCATTTCTGCGTAATCATGTATAGTACAATGGTGGAGAGAGACGCGGGTAGTTAGTTAGTTATATGTGGGTGTGCGTGCGCGTGCGCGTGTGTATATATATGTGCATGTGCACGTGTGTGTGAAAGAGAGGAAGGGTATGTACGTCTGTGTGTGTATGTGCGTGTGTGGGTATGTGTGTGGGCGCGCATTGTGTTCTCGAGTGTCAGCTACAGCCCCAACTCTAGATTGACGCCAATCATTACAAGTTATTGCCAGTATTAAGTAGAGCCAGTTAGTGCTAATCTTTAAAGAGATGACATGAAGGCCAAATTCACTCCTGCAAAATATAGATTGTTTCCCAGTCTGCACTGACAATCTTCCACCCAGTGATGAGGTCAGGTTGTTTACTGTAGGTTATTCTTGTACGATTGTATAGATCGTTCTCAAAGTCACTGTACAATGATTTTCTTGATTATGTTTATTTTCTGACTTAACTTTACTTTAAGAGAGGAATGTACACAGAGTGAATATACATTGATACGGCTTTTACTTACACAGCCAGTGTTTGACAAGACGGTCAGGAACCGAGTCAAACATTTATGAAGGTAAATACAGAATACGAACAATTTGGCAAACACGAGCAGATACGTTATAAGGATCAGCGGCTTACACGGACCGAAGGCAAACAATACAAGTCATAATGCTCTGTTCATATTCCTTCACTGAAACATACCACGATGGGTTAACACGGCAGTGGAGTGACAACAGTTCTCAAAGAATTGCACTGGCTACCAGTGAGACAGAGTCATGTTAAACTGATGCTATTTGTCTACAAATCGCTGAATGGTCTGGCTACAAGTGCAGCATAACCGTGCTGAACTGCTGCTATTTGTCTGCAAGCCTCTTAATGGCCTCGCTCCAGTGTAACAGCAAGAACTTTAGATTTTCAAACCGAACGGGTATCACGTACACTATCTGAATTCCAGTAACGGATGATGGATTGGCTTTGAGGTGAAATGTACGGAATCTAACGTCGGAATATTTAGATTCTTGCCTGTGCGAATTTGTGAGCCATTGAAATTATACCATGCCGTAGATAAAATAACCACACATTTTACGAACTCCGAACCAGTCTTCTTTGTTCAAATCTCCGTATTGCCACGGGCCAGGGCAACTACAAGTTTCATATTTTAACTTCTTTTGATATAACGCTACCGAGAGTCGAACACCGACGTTCCTTTCTCTGGACAGAAGCCCTATCCACTAAACCACAACCACTGCCTTCCGAACATGAAATGGTTGAAACTGTTAAAATAGACAGATCTGGTTATGCTAAAGTAGGTTTGAGAACTGGCGACTCTTTTGGGAGACTCGGTTAGAAGAGAGAACCACCGAACATTCCCTAGCACACGTTCTACCCACAACACTACGGAGGCGGTCTTTCATGTTTGATTCCAACATCGGTACAATGTATGACGTAAACCGTCTAGGCGTGAACCGCTTTAATATGACAAGGCTATTATTGAAAGACTAAACCGACGTCACTTTTAAAATGACGTCATTAAAGGAGGAAAACAGTTTTACGGTCACTGCATGGGATACTGGACCATTGGGATGACTTGCTCGTGGTACGGATGACCTCAATCTCAAACATGGAACATTACAATGGCAGTATCCCAGAATACTGAAGTCTTTTTTTTTATCACATGCGACTTTCCAGATAATTGTGATCACGCGATGTCAGTCATTGTGATCACGGGTCATTGTCACAAGTCATTGTGAAATCAACGTTTTGTGTCCGGCGTCATCAGAATGTCAACACACATCAACAATACTAGCGATGTAATTTGTGTATGACACAATGGTGCAAAAATAAAATCTATAAAGGACAATAGATGGATAACAAAAGCTCTTCTGTAAAGCCAAATTTGTGTTCCGCACCGTACGAACATCATCATGCATGACTTTGCGCATTCACACTTGTTGAGACCCTGTCATATGAACCCATTGTGGACAAAGTAAGGCATCAATATAGCTCCAGCGCCATGAATACCACACGTTTAGTACTAAACAATAAAATCCAAGGGGAATATTCAAATTAGTCACACATTAAAAAATATTCACATTACTCACAGCACCACCAAAATAATGTCGTAACTGACAGGTTACAGCGCCGATACACCGGACGAAGGCTTTGTATTCCCTTGCCATAACCGTTATTGACGGCAGGTGTTTTATAGGAGATAGTGCTGCTGTTACTCCCTACCAACAAAGGCAAACATGAGAACAAAAGGAATGTTGTAATAGCCTTGATGGTTGTTGATAACTTGTTCCCCTAGGAACTGCCCTTGCCAGTAGATCTCTTTCCACAACTGAAATAAACTGTAGCCGTGATTTGTAAATCAGGACATTGTATCCAAGCGCGTTTATTGTCTTGTATCAGAAAGTAGATATCATAATGAACGGGGAGCAGTTGTTTTGGGTAGTTTTAAAAAAAATAATCCTCGCTTAAGTAAGGTTTATTGCTCCGCGCAAGCATTTCTCAATTGTCCGCACTAACACATCAGGCATAATTGACGTTAAAACATTTTACATGCTTTCTTATTGATCCGTAATTCGAAATGTCCAATTTCTTAAAGGGGCAGTTTAAGTAAGTATGACATGTGGAGTGAACACACGTTACTGTTTTCTGCGAAGTAGTTGATCGTTTTTCACGGCTGTTTGCCCGGGCAAACCTAAACCACAAAGGTTGGGATAACATATTGCGACATGTATTCTTAAATGCATATATACTTGATCCTGGTCAGCATGAAGCACTTCCATAAATGCCGGGGAGGGTGTGAAGCTGAATCATCCTGTTTCGACCTCTACTTTGGGTAAGGTGGATAGTGGCTCTATTTGTTTATAGTCTGTTTGCAGTGAAAACGTACCGATGAACTTCACTTTTAACAAGAAAGTAAATCGAATAAAGTGAAATTAAGATTGCGAATCCTCATAATTTTACCTTGCCAATTGAACATTTGAATCTCAGAATTTTATTCATCTTAGGATAAAAGTTGTTTAACAAACGATCATAGATTCAAATCGCTATTATTGGTTTGTATTACAAGGGTGTAAGCACATTAAATGAAACACCGAGAACAAGTTAACACTCATCACGTACCGCACGTGCAATTGTTTCAGTGTTCCAACTACTGAGCTTACCCCCTTGTAATACAAACCAATAATAGCGATTTGAATCTATGATCGTTTGTTAAACAACTTTTATCTTAAGATGATTAAATTCTGAGATTCAAATGTTCAATTGGCAAGGTAAAATTATGAGGATTCGCAATCTTAATTTCACTTTATTTGATTGACTTTTTTGTTTTACGGTACGTTTTCACTGCAAACAGACTATAGTTATACTCTTAACAAGCCTGGAAAGGCCACATGTTGTTTACCTCCTGTGTCATTCAAGGGGGACTACTCCTGTCTAGCATGAAATGTATGTTGTCTTAAAGAATACAACCTAGGAAGAATAGCGAGTGAGTGAATATCGTTTTACGCCGCTTTTAGCCATATCACGGCGATATCACGGCGGGGGACACCAGAAATGGGCTGAACACATTGTACCCATGTGGAGAATCGAACCAGGGTTATCGGCGTGACGAGCCAAAGCTTGAACCACTAGGCCACCCTACCGCCCCCCTCCGAAGGATATGTTGTTTGTTGAATTCCCTCACTGCTGTATGTGTTTTAAGTGTCCGACTAGTTCCTTTTAACAGTAGGTAAACGTCAACCAGTTCACGACGAGCCAATGTTACGTTGTAAACGTTATGAGTTTTGGATTCGAACCAAAAATTAAAGCATCCATTGCTTTATATACTGATAACTGGACCAGTAACAAATGAGTGAGTTTAGTTTTAGCAATATTCCAGCAATATCACGACGGGGGACACCAGATAGGCTTCATACATTGTAGATTGGGGAACTGAACCCGGCTTGACGAGCGAACGCTTTAACCACTAAGCTACCCCACCGGCCCGTTACAAATGACGGTCTGAGGGTGAATGAGTACAGAATTCGGTTATCATTTTCGATATCGATCTGGATCATTTAAGAACATTGTATTAACATCCAATAAAATCAATATTTTGCAACGACCGTGGTTTTCTATGAGAGATAGTGACATAAAGGATGATGAAAATTGAACACCATCAAGGCGAGCTGTGTGTTCACCTGTACGTGGGTTAAACAACATTTTCCTGAAGAGACAGTGTTTTACTCAACTGAACATCAATAAAGAGGCATGTGGACCTTTTTCCCGCGTCGGATTGGGGATTATTTCAGCCTCGCTTTATCGCGCATTATCTAAAAGGCGTGAGTGAAAGAATGCATCATGCCGGCGCTCGAGTGTCTCAACACAGGCAGATGCTTCAGAGGGTATGACTCTTTCATTTAATCGTTGATCTCTGGCCACAATTGACACCTAAACAAAATGCGTATCTCTACTCTTGGGGACCGTTTATATAGGTTCCCTCGTCGGTGTCTGGTAAATTGGTGCTTTGCAGATACACTTGTGTGAGTAATGGGGAACCAGCATGGAACGCTGTGGTTGAAGCAGTGAGTGAGAGGTATATCATGGAACTCTGGAGTGTGTGTTTAGAGACACATCCCATCAAGTACGGGGAGGCACCAGCTGTATTGTCTAACACACGTCAAGCTATTTGTCTGACGACTGGCGTGACAGTCCCACAAGTTACACACAGAGAGCGGGATCAGAATTATTTCATCAAGGAAGGAGTTGGCGGAAATCAGTGCTGTGATCTGGTCTGTGGTATGGAGGTGTGCTGAGATAGTCATTCCGGGTGGTATTGTGCTGTGAGTGAATCTGAATGTGAAAATCCGGTTGTGCTGTATGGTGGGGTCTGTGATCTGTTTTGTGAGTATGTGTTTGAGAGAGAGGGAGAGAGAAAGAAAGAAAGAGTGAGATAGAGAGAGTGATGTTTGAGTGTGTGTGAGGTGTGTAAGAGATGTTTGAGTGTGTGTGAGTGAGAGTGGTGCTTGATTGTTTGTGAGGTGTGTATGTGTGTGTGAGTGTGAGAGAGAGAGTGATGTGTGTGAGAGAGAGTGATTTTTGAGTGTGTGTGAGAGTGTGATGCTTGAGTGTGTGAGGTGTGTGTGTAAGAGAGTGATGTTTGAGTAGGTGTGTGTGAGGGAGTGTGTGATGTTTGAGTGTGTGTGTGAGAGTGAGAGAGTGATGCTTGAGTGTGTTAGAGAGAGAGAGAGAGAGAGAGAGAGAGAGAGAGAGAGAGAGAGAGAGAGAGAGAGAGAGAGAGAGAGGGAGGGAGGTGTTTGAGTGAAAATGAATAATTAACCAGCTACAAAACTTGACGTTATAGAATATCATTTGAGTGGAGCATGGGTGTTATATACTTAATACCTGCATAGTACTGCATCTGTACTGTAGACGAACCATATGTGTACGTTGCAATATGTTCAACACAGATTCCATGTTGATATTCAGCAGTACATTCTTGCGTTCACGTCGTTGCACTATGTAACTTCAGTAATTCTATATTGATTTTCCCCATTTTAACATATCCTGGATATATCGTCTTTAGACATCCTGACAGTCTTAGCATTATCCTTTCCCTGGTCAATGATCCTTCCCAACATAGCTACACTGATTGTTGAAGAAGTTGTTCATTTCAGTGATCTGCCGATGTCAGAAAACTACTGCTATGTGAAATGTCCGACATGGGTAGTCAGTGAAGAAAGCTGTTAACGCCGATGAATCTAGTCAATTGTAAACATACAACAGCCAAGTCGACACCGAGAGTCGAGTTTTCTAGAGAACGTAAAGACACTTAGGCGTGCTTCGTTACAACATTAATGACTTAAGAGACCTGGCTTCGCATGGTTCTGAGTGTTTTGATAGAACTAGGGAAGCATTTTGTTCCTGTAGAGTTCAATTGCGAAAACATAATTGGAAATGAATCGATATATTCATCCATAAAACATCAATCGTTTTGCCTCTGAAAAGATGCAGTTGAAGAAAATCAAATATGAAATGAAACACTTAAAGTGGAAAGAGGCAGCGGATTTGTTGAAAGTAGAATGAAATATCACAGTTTCATGGTGGATCATTACGGTTATTTAGTGGACCACATGGTGGATCACCACAGTTACATAGTGGATCATCACGGTTACATAGCGGATCACAACAGTTACATGGTGGATGTAGTGGATAATAACAGTTGCATGTTGGATCACCACGGTTACATAGTGGACTACAAAGTGTATCACTACAGTAATATAGTGGATCATCACGGTTACATAGTGGATAATCACAGTTACATAGTGGATCATCACAGTTACATAGTGGATCATCACAGTTACATAGTGGATCATCACGGTTACATAGTGGATCATCACGGTTACATAGTGGACGTCCACATTTACATAGTGGATCATCACAGTTACATAGTGGGTCATCACAGGAATAGGGAACACAAATGATCCTGTTCCACATGATATATACTAGGAACGAGTCTGAGATAGACAGGAAGGGGGCGGTGTGGGCGGTGTGTGGTCCTGTACAAAGATCCCAGGTCACACATCAGTTGAATTTGACCGTGTCCTGCATCTGGACTCCTGAAAATTTCTAGGACTTTTGTTTTGCCCGAAGTACACGTGACAAATATGAGTTTGTTTAAGATTGCTTCTGTTCATCCAGCAGTAAATGGGTACCCGGTGATATAAGTCATATGACTATTAACCTTCTAGCGCCTCACGGGCAGCTTGGGTTAACCGGAGTAATCATGTCCATTATGTTGTGTTCCGTTTGGAGCATGTTCACGTCATAGAAGTGACTTTTGATTGGCATTCTAGAAGCTGAGGAGATGAAGAATGAGGATATGACGCTGATTGACATTAGACATTAGAATCCATGTAGAAACGTCGCCTATACAGAATAATGAAGGTATATATCCATAAAAAAAGAACCCCAAATTGTCCTCATTCGCCAAAGAGGTGGTCTTATTATTATTTATTGTACTTTCACCGTTACTCTCGAGTATGGACCGTTTGCAATAATGAATCGATGTCCTAATTGTGTTCGGCAATGTTCTTGCTTATCTAGAAATACCACTATGTGTGATGAACTGAAAGTGACACACGCTTCACAAATGTGTAAATACATGTACATGTACTCTTTACAAGCATCTCTGGTGCATTGCTGCAACATGCTTGTAGGATGGTATTTGCCCGACGAGTTTTTCAATACGTTCTCAATACGTTCTCAATACGTTCTCAACGTTCTACACCACATAGGTATGGGGGAGGTGGGGTAGCCTAATGATTAAAGCGTCCGCTCGTCACGCCGGAGACCCGGGTTCGAATGTGTGAAGCCCCACGATTTTATGATAGATATGTTGGGGATATGAGCAGACACATCAGTAGCCAAAATAATATCTGATGCAACTCCCATTTTGACTTGCACTATATGTTCTTATGTGTTTATGATGGACAGATCCTTGTTTTAGTGATCAAGTCAACACTATTTTTCCATATTGATCACAAATGGAAATTTTAGATATTTTGCTCGCAGTTGCAATTGCCTACCATGTCATTGGTAAATTAATGCCAGTAGAATATTGTGAGTGAGTGAGTGAGTTGGGTTAATCCCCACTTCAAACAGTATTCCAGTTATATTTTGGCGTGTACATCTGGATAAAAGTCCCAAACAATTTCAAGTCTGAGACGTGTACGCCCTTTGGGAGCCCCGGGTACGGGTATTGTGCTGACAAACCTAGATATCCAATCTGGGCGAATCTGGGTTCGAACCCACTGTAGAGATCTCCGGGGTAGCCAACTGAAGCAGCTCGGCACAACGACGACTGGGCCCCCGTGTCCCTAGTCACCAGGATGTGCTATAGATTTGTGAGTGAGTATGGTTTTACCCGACTTTTAGCAATATTCCAACAATATCATTACGGGGAACACCAGAAATGGGCTTCCCACATTGTACGCATGTGGGAAATCGCACCCGGGTCTTCAGCGTGACGAGCGGACGCTTTAACCACTGGGCTACCCCACCGCCACCTATAGGTTTGTACACGTTTGTATACTACAGATAACTGGAACACCAGAGTCAGTCATAGACAACCCCCAAAATGACGCGATATTTGGCTGGCAAACCAAGGACTATGATGACAAAGAATCTGGGGTTCGAACTAACGTTCAGCGGATCTTTACACGGTTACAGCATCCACGAAACCACCTCGAATTATGAGCACTTATACAAGGGTCAATAACAATAAATCAATATACATAAAACCCGTTTTCATAAAACTTGTCTCAGGTAGCTTGTGCTTTGTGTCCTGCAAAAACTGCAGAATGACATCAAGCTATGGAACATCACCAGAACCGCCAGTAAGATGATACACTTGTTCTCAAACGTTTGTTCAGATAACATCATTGGAAGTAGAAATATCATGATGTGCGATTACATAGACATATTTTCCGTGCCCCGCATTAAAAGCGAACTGCACGGTCATACCTGTGATATCGAAGCAGTAGATATCCATTTAATATTTTTTTAGCCTAATGGATAATAGCTCATAGTAAAGTTTTTGTCCATTACCACTTGACAAACGGCCGAAATAGTCGACAAAAACTTAAAGTTAAAAGTTGGAAATTAGTTTTTCAGGTCTAACAGTTTCACAAAGCTTTTGCCGTGTAATAACGGGAGGAACTTGATGATGATTTATTCTTGAAAATGGCTTTTCAGAACCTTTCATAAGGACCACAATCTTAGCTATAACAGGGTGCTTTGCACAAGGAAACGATACCCCCGCAGTAGGATTCCTCCACATGTTGACACTAAATTCCCTACTGAATCCAAAATGGAATTGCATTCAGTCTTTATTTGATTATTCGGCCGTTGGAAAACTATATATATGTTCTACTGTCTCCGTCAATAAGGCCTATATAGTTAGAGCGGGGAGTGATTTACTAGCGAGGTATTTCAAAAGGTTCCATACTATCAGGTAAAGAAACCTTTCAAAAGTTCCCACTTGACCACAGGACCAGTGAGTGGACAATAATTACTGGTCATGTCTGTACTTCGTAGATCTACTATCAATTTATATTAACTATCAATACAAAATTCACTGGCCACCAGGACCACTACAAACTTATCATTTAGAGGTCCTGATGAATTCTTACTAGCCAGGTACCACAGGACCAGCGTAAATTTCGCACACAGCATACTGTATGAGTAAAGGGGAACGTGGGTGGATGGATGAATGGATGAATGGATGCATGCATGCATGGATGGACGGATGGACGGATGATCCGATGGACGGATGGACGGATGGGTGAATCAGTTGATTCCCTTCTTAAGAAACAGGTGATTTAGGGTTATGTTAAATGGCAGAGAGTGAAAACAATGTTTAATTTCCTGAAACCCTCAATGTCACTGCACGTAACATTTTGTGCATGTATAATTCAACACTGAATTAGTCAAGCGGTATTTGAGCGATATTTTATTTTATCTGATCAAAATTAAATTCCAGTTGCATTATGTACCTTTGGTATTTCCATCACATTAAACAGGGTATCTCCAGTTCACTCAAATTCAAATTTAAGATCAAATTAGTCGTCTCTAGGAAATTTTAGTTTGTACTGATTTAACTAGAACTGTTAACCAAACTAATCGCTTGTGGGTCATCGTTTCGTCACTTGGCTTTTGAAACAAGCTATTCTCCACGTAACATCTAATGAGACAATTAGAATTTTGACCTTTTTCTCTATATGGAAGAAATATCTTAAAATTGTATAAACTATATAATCATCAAATCCCACATTTGATGTACTGATTTTGTAAGAGGATGCTCTCGCTCTCGCCTAAAATTATAAAGTGAAAATTGTCATACAGAAAGAATACATATTGCTGACTTACAAATATTTCTTACCCACGAAAAACTATCTCATAGATATAAATTGCTGGTGAGTTGAGGACACAGTTAAACAACGGTTAGCCTATCAATGAAAAAATAAACCTAATTTAAGGTAATTGGTCAAACACGAATAGTCTTCTGGATCTATGTGATTAATGGATTGCTATATACTTTAGAGAAAATGGAAATCGATATTCCAAAATACTGAATAGGGTGTTCCTATTTTGCAGATCTAGTCCTGGGGTGAGTGAATATAGATTTTATGTTGAATTCTCAGTTCCCCAAGCATGACGAAACTGGTTTGGACTAATTATTTCAAATTTGAAGAAGTCTGTACAAGTATATATTTAGTGTGATTTGATGAACAGCTAATAATGAATTAAACATCCGAAACTGAAATCAGTTAACCCCATATCAATTGTCACAATATATCAGTTTTTCAAGCCTATAATCTTTTTAAAGTACAGTGTTTTATACAATTAAATTAATCGTAAAGAAAATGGATTTGGTGCCCATGCGAAATAACAAAAAAAACCCCATGACATGGTGACGCCGTAATGTGCCTAAGTGCATACAGTTGTTATATACACACAAATCGACACTGACCTCCACGATTCCATCGGGAACGCTATTATCGTGACGATAACGCTGACACAAGTAATTTGACACCAGAATTCTATTAAATATTTAAGGTAACTTACCTGCAAAACCTCGTGTTGTTATTAGAGCCACACAAACAAAGAAAGCACCGATTCTTGAACAGTTCATGGGAGTCATCGTGTAATAGTAGAGTTAGTCTTCTTTTTGAAAATAATATTCTCAATCTGTTTTGACTGTCGAAGAATTTCAGCAAATGAACACCACTTTCTTTCCTAGAACTAAGGATGTATCCAGAACTTTGGACAAGTGATCACGAGCGGATCCTCAGTCTTAAACTTGTACAAAGTAGTCCTTATGTGTTATTGAGGCTTGTAGCAATTCATGTTTCAAAGAGGCGCTTCCTTCCAACTTAACCTGTCTCCTCTGACGTCCGCTCGTTTTGGCGTTTCTGTGCTGTTTCCTCCCAGGTCCGCGCGATTGCTCACTTTCACGTCCGCGCGCGTGATGCCGATGGGCCTGTTTGCCCGCTGGATGCTGGTAGTTGACGCCTTTCCCTCCTACACTATTTGTGGCCGACCCGGCGAATCACATGACCCTCTGGATGCATGGACTGTAGGATTCGATCGAAAACGCCCCAAATGAAATGTCAGTGATTTCCTTGTCGTTAAGAATCAATATGCAGGCAAAACTTATTTGCACGGAGCAAAGGTGTTACTTGGAAGGAGACGGGCCAGACGAGGCAACAACTAAATAGCACAGGGTCTAATGTAGATAGCACTGGTGAAAGGCATTAGTCAAAGAAATGAAAGCTAGAGGGGTGTTAGTAGGGGGGCGATGGGACGTATTTACAGTGCCCACGCTCATCTATGTATCTGTTGACGTGATGAGGAAATTGGTTAAGCTGACGTATTTCACCCCCATGATAATGAGTTCGGGCGTGTTTCTCGCTCTCCCTCTTCCCCTCCCCCTCTCTCGCTCTTCTCTGTGAGTTGTGTGTGTGTGTGATCTTTGTGTGTGTGTTTTTTTCGTTCAAGAGTGCGCGCGCGTGTGTGTGTGTGTGAGGGAGAGGAGAGAGAGGGGGGAGGGGAGAGGGGGGTGGGGGCGGAGAGGGTGAGAGTCAGTCTGTGTTGTTGGAAGCTATAATGAAAGTCATCATGACATCTGTAGAGCGTATGCCTGGTCTATGTTGCTACATGTTGGTATTGGATTTCTAAGTCGTTATAAAGATCACTGTCGATTAACCAGAACCCAGTGAAGTTAAGAATTTATACAGATCTTACCTAAAAGTCAATGAGGATGCAGCATAACAAGCAAGATTATAAGATGAGATAAGTAGAAGTAGAAATTTTAGAAGAGGAATAGCATGGCTCGTGGCTATGAACAGGGGCTGCATGCTGGGCCTGATTGCCGGTTATTGCTGGGCGTAGTAGGTGCTGCTTCAATGCAACAGTCTATAAATATGATCATACAGACGGTAAGTTGTTCTTATGAGATCAACAAAATAGGAGTCCGTAATGTAATCTATTTATCTATGTAGAGGGTTCTCTAGATTCTCACCTTGGACGAAAATAGACCATGAGTGAGTGAGGATAAGTTTTTTCCTTATAACCTTTTGATTATAAACGTAGTGAACTGTTCCTATACTTGCAGATCAATCCGTGCTTGTGGGAAAGGCAAGTAACGGGATCGGATGGTCCAGCTCGCAGACCTGGTTGATGCATGTTATCGAATCCCGTTTGCGTCGATCGATGCTCATGATGTAAATGACGAGACAGTCTGGTCAAGACTTGATTATTTACAAAGAGAGAGTGAGTATGGTTTTACGCCGCTTGCAATTTTCCAGCAATATCACACCGCGGACACCAGGAATGGGCTTCACACATTGTACACAGGAATGGAACCAGGGTCTTCGGCTTGATGAGCGAACACTTTAGCCACGAGGCTATCCTACTGCCCGCGAGGCCAAGTGTGTCCAGTCATCGTTGGGTTTGCAAACTTTAGGTGTGTCAGATTCTAATGGTCGTTGGTTCGAATCCATCATCCACAGGTTTGTCAGCAGCTAACCCTTGCAGGAAGGTTTCATCAAACTGGAAAAAGGCTTGATTAGCTTTGTTATTTTCTCCAATATCAACTTATGAAGTTGACCGTGATACTGTTAAAAGCCGCGTTAAACCAAACACAATCATTTTGACAGGGGCACTGTCGAACAATAGGAACAATATAAGGGAATTACATACGGTCGTTAAGATTGTGACTGATTCTAACTGATTACAATTAACATCATCTGATGCAACGCCACAATCCCTACCAAAAAAACAACACACGCCTCCACCACCACCCAAAACACTCAAAACAAAACAAAACAAAAAAACCAAAAAACAAACAAACCAAAAACATCAACCCCCCAAAAAACAAAAAAGAAACAAAACAAGACATCACACACAACAAAACCAATACCCCCCCAACCCCCCAAAAAAAACAACAACAACAAACGCACAACAAACCCCCTAAAATAAAATATAATTAAATAAAAATTAAAACCCTGCCCAAACCCCAACCGCTCTAACATAACAGAAATCAAAACACAAAAATAAACAAACAAGCAGTCCCCACACCCTACTTCTGTTTCCATTATCGTTCGATGTGTCGTTGTAAGTATGATAATTTGT
>VKKT01000307.1:79801-89998 GCA_008038995.1 Haliotis laevigata
TTTTGCAGCCTTACCTGATGGATTTTCATGGAAGATAATACAGCCTCGTTGTAGAATGTCTGCCCACCTGGATTAAATATCTCTGCCTGTAAACACATTAAAGAAAACAGGCATACGTCAACGCCATCTGTACAGACTGGAGACATGGTTCTGAGTGAGGTGAGGTGTGATGAAACGGAGTTTAATTTCACATTCAAGTCTATTGCAGGGGGCAATATTTATATGATTTCTATGGCTGTATAGTATCAGTCCATAGATACCATGTCATACTTTAACCTTAATACCTCACTCAGAAACTTAATTTATTGTGCAACCCAAACACGCCTTTCAGGTTGCCCTGTATTTCAGTCTTCTGATCAAACACGAATTGGCCTGGTGGGGATGTGTGTAAAATATGCATTATGTTGGAAAGCGCAGATAAAATCTCTGAATCATCAACGTCACTCACAAACTTCATACTGACTCTGAGGAGACAAGTCAGTGTTGTCTCCCCTTAATGCTGAACACCAGGAAGGGAAACAACAATAACCTTCCACTCTCCAGGAAGTTCGCTGTTGTTCTATCCACTGGAGCACAGAGGTGGTCATGTCCGAAACGGAATGACCTTGATAGAACATACTGATTACAGGTTGGTGCATAAGTAGTGCCATAAATCAGTCCATGCCACAAAGTACTGTGATACACATATACTGTCAGGGCGGTGGGGTGGCCTAATGGTTAAAGTGTTCGCTCATCACGTCGATGACCCAGGTTCGATTCCCCACATGGTTACAATGTTTGAAGCCCATTTGCGGCGTAAAACAAACCTCACTCACTCACATATACTGTCACACATTTGTTTATTTACCTGTAGCGGGAGAAAGGCTCCCCCTGAATCAACAACATAGATGCATGGCAGTCTGTTCTGGTGAGCTATTTCTTGTGCCCTCAGCTGCTTCTTCAGAGTTACAGGATACACTGAGCCTCCTTTCACTGTAGCATCATTGGCCACTATCATGCAGTACCTGCCCATCACCCTGCCTATACCTGTACACAGAAACATGCCAGTGTGCAAACAAGGGGTAAAGAATGGAAAAAGAAGAGTGAAGAGCCTCCGCATGTGGCTAATCTATGGCAATTTGACAAAATTCAAAATAATTTGTAAAATTACCCCTTCAAAAACTGACATCAATTAGATTACATTTTACATATCATCCGTATGATAGCATACTGCATGCTGGGATCATCTATTGCAGTGACTGAGGTTTTATAGTTTTAATGGTTTCAAATATTCATTAATGCACTTACATTTATATGATACAGATTAACTATACATATAATTTACAATACATCGTGTATGGGTTCGAGCAGAGACCATCTATTATATGGTCTCTGGTTCGACAAATGTGTCACACATTTATGTCATTGAATGTACGTTAGGCACATAAATATATTGGTACCCGTATCAAATAAATTGTACCTGTAACCACTCCTGCTTTTGGAACATCCCCATACTGCATTCCTAAACCTGCAACTGGGGACAACTCAAGAAAGTCCTGTTCATTGTCTAACAATAACTTTAATCTATCTTGAACAAGCAGTTTCTTATTTCGTTTAGTGTGCCTCTCTATAGCTTTCTGTCCACCACCCATTTGAGCTTTTTGCAACATTTCTAACAACAAATTCTCTCTTTCTTTAGCGGCAGCTATGTTTTTGGAATAACTAGGTTGATGCACATCTACTTCTGCATCTAAAACTGGATAAGGCTTCATTTTGCAATGTTTTGCAACTTGTGAATAAAGGTGTTTGCTATTTGAATGAAATTTAGCAACAAGTGAATAAGAGTTATTGACACTAAAACAGTTTGACAGGCTTCCATGTGAAGATGAAGGCTGCAGCTTTGTTTTGGACAGTTTGATCAACATTGATGTCCTTTGAAAAGTGTTCATTTTGCCGAACACAGGTGTCCTTCTGATGAGGCCAAAGGTTGTTGAAGGGGCATAACTCCTGTCGTGGCATGGAGGGCTACTTAAATTATACTAATGTGTCTCTAAAACGAATTGCATGTTTTAGAAAAACGTATAAAACGAGCATATATAAAATTACGACTATCTGTATACCAATTATTATATTATTATAATAACTGAAATTAAACCAACATTTTTATGTGAATAAAGATGGAACAAAGATATTTTTGTTACGATCTCATTTCGACACACCCTTCGAATTTTGTTACTGGAAAAATGGCGGCGCCCATGGAATCTATTCGCTTTGTCAACAAATACGAATTCTAACACGATTTTAGTATATATGAAGTTGCTGCATTATTGTTTTGTCACGTAGAACAAGAAGAGGACATTTTGAAGCATGGTCCAGTAAACTTTCTCAAGGTAAACATCTTGGATTGATGGAGTTNTTTTGCAGCCTTACCTGATGGATTTTCATGGAAGATAATACAGCCTCGTTGTAGAATGTCTGCCCACCTGGATTAAATATCTCTGCCTGTAAACACATTAAAGAAAACAGGCATACGTCAACGCCATCTGTACAGACTGGAGACATGGTTCTGAGTGAGGTGAGGTGTGATGAAACGGAGTTTAATTTCACATTCAAGTCTATTGCAGGGGGCAATATTTATATGATTTCTATGGCTGTATAGTATCAGTCCATAGATACCATGTCATACTTTAACCTTAATACCTCACTCAGAAACTTAATTTATTGTGCAACCCAAACACGCCTTTCAGGTTGCCCTGTATTTCAGTCTTCTGATCAAACACGAATTGGCCTGGTGGGGATGTGTGTAAAATATGCATTATGTTGGAAAGCGCAGATAAAATCTCTGAATCATCAACGTCACTCACAAACTTCATACTGACTCTGAGGAGACAAGTCAGTGTTGTCTCCCCTTAATGCTGAACACCAGGAAGGGAAACAACAATAACCTTCCACTCTCCAGGAAGTTCGCTGTTGTTCTATCCACTGGAGCACAGAGGTGGTCATGTCCGAAACGGAATGACCTTGATAGAACATACTGATTACAGGTTGGTGCATAAGTAGTGCCATAAATCAGTCCATGCCACAAAGTACTGTGATACACATATACTGTCAGGGCGGTGGGGTGGCCTAATGGTTAAAGTGTTCGCTCATCACGTCGATGTCCCAGGTTCGATTCCCCACATGGGTACAATGTTTGAAGCCCTCTTCTTTTGTCCCCCGCTGTGATATTGCTGGAATATTGCTAAAAGCGGCGTAAAACAAACCTCACTCACTCACATATACTGTCACATTTTTCAGTACCTAAACACTCCGAAGTATCGTATCAACACATTTGTTTATTTACCTGTAGTGGGAGAAAGGCTCCCCCTGAATCAACAACATAGATGCATGGCAGTCTGTTCTGGTGAGCTATTTCTTGTGCCCTCAGCTGCTTCTTCAGTGTTACAGGATACACTGAGCCTCCTTTCACAGTAGCATCATTGGCCACTATCATGCAGTACCTTCCCATCACCCTGCCTATACCTGTACACAGAAACATGCCAGTGTGAAAACAAGGGGTAAATATTGGAAAAAGAAGAGTGAAGAGCCACAGCATGTGGCTAATCTGTGGCAATTTGACAAAATTCAAAATAATTTGTAAAATTACAAATTAAAAAACTGACATCAATTAGATTATATTTTACATATCATCCGTATGATAGCATACTGCATTCTGGGATCATCTATTGCAGTGATTGAGGTTTTATAGTTTTAATGGTTTCAAATATTCATTAATGCATGTACATTTATATGATACAGATTAACCATACATATAATCTATGATACATCTTGTATGAGTTCGAGAAATGTGTTACACATTTATGTCATTGAATGTACGTTTGGCACATACATCTATTGGTACCCGTATCAAATAAATTGGCCACACTTTGTACCTGTAACCACTCCTGCTTTTGGAACATCCCCATACTGCATTCCTAAACCTGCAACTGGGGACAACTCAAGAAAGTCCTGTTCATTGTCTAACAATAACTTTAATCTATCTTGAACAAGCAGTTTCTTATTTCGTTTAGTGTGCCTCTCTATAGCTTTCTGTCCACCACCCATTTGAGCTTTTTGCAACATTTCTAACAACAAATTCTCTCTTTCTTTAGCGGCAGCTATGTTTTTGGAATAACTAGGTTGATGCACATCTACTTCTGCATCTAAAACTGGATAAGGCTTCATTTTGCAATGTTTTGCAACTTGTGAATAAAGGTGTTTGCTATTTGAATGAAATTTAGCAACAAGTGAATAAGAGTTATTGACACTAAAACAGTTTGACAGGCTTCCATGTGAAGATGAAGGCTGCAGCTTTGTTTTGGACAGTTTGATCAACATTGATGTCCTTTGAAAAGTGTTCATTTTGCCGAACACAGGTGTCCTTCTGATGAGGCCAAAGGTTGTTGAAGGGGCATAACTCCTGTCGTGGCATGGAGGGCTACTTAAATTATACTAATGTGTCTCTAAAACGAATTGCATGTTTTAGAAAAACGTATAAAACGAGCATATATAAAATTACGACTATCTGTATACCAATTATTATATTATTATAATAACTGAAATTAAACCAACATTTTTATGTGAATAAAGATGGAACAAAGATATTTTTGTTACGATCTCATTTCGACACACCCTTCGAATTTTGTTACTGGAAAAATGGCGGCGCCCATGGAATCTATTCGCTTTGTCAACAAATACGAATTCTAACACGATTTTAGTATATATGAAGTTGCTGCATTATTGTTTTGTCACGTAGAACAAGAAGAGGACATTTTGAAGCATGGTCCAGTAAACTTTCTCAAGGTAAACATCTTGGATTGATGGAGTTATTCGACGATATTATCTTTGTTTTCCTCAGCACTGACAACATACGAAAGGCTTTATTATTTTGTCGTTTGTGACACAAAAATGTACTACAACAGCAAACCACAGGCTTGTGAATAGGTAGTGTTTCACGTGAGAATGAATAAAATTGCTGTATATCAATGTTATGTAATTAATCCGGCTAGTGGTTGACAGCTTAATCGTCCCCCGCCGTGATATTGCTGGCAAATTGCTAAAAGCGGCGTAAAACTAAACTCAGTCAGTCAGACAGCTTAATCGGTAAGAGTTCCTCTCGTTCTCCCTTCCCAAATAATATATTTATAAATATACTAAAATATTTAACAAAACTTAAGACAACAAATACTAGAGAACTCACAAAATGACTAAAAGTCCCAAATTTCAGTTAGGGTTAGGTTTAGAGTTGGGGGGACGGAAGGAACTCTTTCCACATTGTCATCATGGTAAAGACTTGTCACATTAAACAGTGATAAATATCATGAACATAAGTGAAAGAAATCCATGTACATCATTAATATGACATACAAAATTATAATTCCTATGTTTTATATTTGTTTTCCAGTTTCGCTTCAAATACAAATACTAGTATTACTGAAAGAGAAGACCAGTTTACAAATTTTCCTGTACAATGGCAGCTGGAAGTGATGTTCGAGACATTCTTGAGTTGGAGCAAGCTCCAGAAAAGGAAATGGTCACCAAAGAATCCTTAATGAATGATGGGAAAAAGGTAAGTGTCAATATAGGTAAATTGACCGTATGTATTTCAAATTCAGATGTTTGTGACATTTTTAACTTATCTATTTACATGTCCTCAGTACAACATGGCAGTCTCGGGCTGATGGTCTTGCTTGTAATTTGAAGGCTGTTTATCCAGTCATCACTGTCTTGAAAAATATATATTTATGTAGTGATATATTTATAGTCTTTGTCTTGATTGTTTACATAGTCTATGAGTTTGGTATGATTAGTAGGCTATGTTTTAGAAAGTTTCAGTTCTTATATAGCATGTTTAATTATTTATCACTTATCATGCCTATCAGTATGTTTTCGTATACGGTCACATTGAGGTGAGTGCTAATAATGACATGCCACTTTAGTGGGCCACACAACATGCTTTATGAAGGTTTTGAGATTTTACATGTCAAAGGTTTATAAACAGTGATAGAAAGAATGTTAAATGTTACATTTCAGAAAAAAGCAAAGAAGTCTGAACTGACTTTTAAGCGACCAGAGGGCATGCACAGGGAGCTGTGGGGTCTACTGTGGACTGACAACAAGTAGGTACCTCGATGTGATGAAGTACAGACGACAACTGGGCACCCTGTAGTGATGTAGGGCATATAGATAGGTATATCTAGAACAGACAAGTAGGTACTTTGATGTTGTAACGGGAATGGTTTTACGACATACGACCATGATGTTTTGCGTTGTGTTTTGTGTATTCAGAATCAAAGCCGTCTTGTTCCCAGTTCATGGATGTAGAGGAGCAATTAAAAAAAATGTTTCTCAAATAAAGACATAATTTATTAACAAATTATAGACTCAACAGGAAAAACTTAAACAATAAACCAAGTCTAACAAATTCCTGAGAACAAAAGATATACAAACACAGTCACTTAAAATATTTTACTAATACACTAACCTACTTTCTCCTAACCCAACCCTCTTAACTTCACATAAGCCACCCTCTTAAAATAGCACTACATCATACCTACAGTCTACTGTTCCTACACAAGTCTACTAAATTCCTACTGTCTAGCGTGTACCATAGCACTAAAATCTAACCGTCCGTCTCCACTAATCAGTTTACACCAAAATACACAGTCTTGGCCAGCCAATCTGCCCATCACCAATCACAATTGCTCATACCAAACAACCTGACTGCAACAGAAAATGGCGGCAAAAACAATTCAACCACCGAGAGAACAGAATCACAGTATGATACCCCAAACCACGCAGGAAATATATTTCCTGCACCCATGACCAATGAAGGGTACAATGCCTAAAGTAAGTTAACGACCAACACCCGGAAGTAAAAT
This sequence comes from Haliotis laevigata, assembly GCA_008038995.1. Classification (NCBI taxonomy): domain Eukaryota; kingdom Metazoa; phylum Mollusca; class Gastropoda; order Lepetellida; family Haliotidae; genus Haliotis; species Haliotis laevigata. Next base: position 86,701 of record VKKT01000307.1, read on the forward strand.
GTCTAGATCCGCACGAAATGTAAACACGTGCTCCCCATTACAATGTGATAGAGTGCAAGCAACAACTAGGCACCTTGAAGTAATGTAGGGCATATAGAGAAGTAAATACTTGATATGATGCAGTTTAGACAACAACTAGGCACTAGAATGCTGTTATGTCATAACACACTCAGTGACGTCACATGCTTCCATCTTGTCCAGCTTGGTTAGCATAATGTTGAAAATAACAAGTAAATCAAAGTTTTTCTGATAAACATGATAAGTCATGGTTCCACCAACGTAATGGAACAATTTGTTTTTAGGTTTGTGATTGGTTAAAAATTTATTCTAATCCGGAAAAGTGTTCAGATGCTGTGGAAAGTACGAAAGATACACATGATCCAGTCCAAATCAACAGCATATTCCTACTTGGATTGAAGCACATGGTTCTGTCATGTTACAATTGACAATTGATAAACTAACCAATAGCATTCAAACTGCGAATAAAATGAATGAAAACTGATGCTTAATTCATTGAGATCATTGTGGTCATGAATTCAGTAATTATCATAATGTATGTCAAATGTACATTGTTGACTAATGTCCTGTTTGGAGCTTGTTGAGGCTAATGTCATTTTTATGTTCTTGCTATGGATACAGAGATGCTCCTCCCATCATCCCCTCTGACACCAATCAGGGTTATAAACAGATGAAGGCCAAGATCGGCAGCAGCAGAGTTCGACCCTGGAAATGGATGCCATTTACTAATCCAGCCAGGAAGGTTTGCAATCYATMGYGTCCTTTGTAAAGAATAGGGCTGCATCGATTCACCCAGACCTCGATTCKATTTTTTKATATTGGGCCCTCGATTCGATCATTTTCGWTTCAATTCTACATACAGGTACAATCATCAGATTTCATTTAACTCTCAGAGTCAGCTTTTTTTATCGTGAAATCCATCGTCAACTTGGTAATGTCTACTAACAACAACTGTCATTTTATAATTAGTCCCGTATCAACCAATCACGTTTCACCTTATTTCAGCTCTCCAAACTGCTCGAGCTGGAGTTAAAATTACGTTCTGGCTGTGTGGAAATAATCTACATAGGTATTCAAATATTGAATCGAAATAGTGATAATGGTTATCGAAACGCAAAACTAAGGTGTCAGATTCAATTTTCGATGGATCGAACTGAATCATTACAGCCTTAGTAAAGAAACCACTTTTGTTATGGTTTGCGATTCCTGTTTCATTTCTGGGAAGGGTGGTGGGGTAGCCTAGTGGTTAAAGCATCTGCTTGTCATGCTGAAGATCCGGGTTCAATTTCCCACATGGGCACAATGTGTGAAACCCATTTCTGGTGTCCCCCACCATGATATTGCTGGAACATTGCTAAAAGTGATGTAAAACCATACTTACTGACTCATTTCTGGGAAAGAGTGACGTTTATTCTCCACCCGAAGGTACATTGAGTGCGTGAGTGACAATGACAATTTTTAAATTGAAAATGCAAATTTTAGGTGTGAAATAGGTCACATCTGACTGTTGCTGTTATGATACACACTCACACTCAGATGATGAATGTTGGAGACTGATGGTCTCATTGTTCAGATATAAAGCAGCATACTTCAAGGACCCCTTGAACATGTCCTGATATATGTCATCAGTAATCACAGCCGTTATTGTGTTGTTTGATATTTTGCTGATGAACATGGTCATTACAAAAGTTGGATTCTGATGAATCAGAGTAATCTTTCAGGATGGTGCTATCTTCTACCATTATCGAAGAGTCGCAGATGAGGGGAGAGACTACCCATTTGCTCGTTTCAACAAGGTGAGGAATATTGCATGTATTACCGTATATCTACTTAATATATCTATTATATTTCTTCTATGAAATGACTCCACGTATAAGGTAACTCCAATGTATATACCTAAAAATTGATGTTACATATACCCCATCTGTTAAGCGATCCTGAAAAAAGCACATCATCAGCATACACGATCCCTATTTGTGCAATATAAAGTGTTTGTTTGCCATTGCTTTTTATACGATGCTTGGTTGGGTAGAGCACCAGCACATGGTGCCATATTGTGTGTTGGCATAGCATGACACCAAATTGAAGACAGTCAAAAAATCTGTCCTTATTAACTACCAAAGTAAGTTAGACTTACGTTTATCTGTTCTCAGTCAAATTTTGTCTTGTAACCATAAATTACTGTACATGGAAAGGTTGGTACTCCCAGATTTAGCTATCAGACACAATGGGGAGGCCTGGTTAGATTAGGTCCCCAGCACCCTATTGCTTATAGCAAGAGGCCTCAGAATCTGATCAGGTGTTCATGTATGATGAATTTAAGCTTGAGTATCATTGTTCTGTGACATCATGGTATTTGGCTTGTAATATCAACCACTTGTCTATCTCCATTGTTTACAGACGTCTTTGATATGGCTTGAGATTGCAGACAACAGTGTTTAACAACATTCCCTATCTCAGGTTAAAGACATCTTGTTCAATGGTTGAAGGTTTTAAGTAAGGTTGCATTTGACTCTTTGCTTTCTGTCTACAGAGTGTGGATGTGCCGACCTACTCTGACCTTGAGTATCAGCAGCATCTACATGACGACAACTGGCCACGCCAGGAAACTGATCACCTCTTTGATCTCTGTAAACGTTTTGATCTCCGATTCATCATCATTCACGATCGATGGGACAGAGAGAAGTACCGAGATCGCAGTGTTGAGGACCTCAAGGAGAGGTATTACAATGTATGTAATACCCTGTCAAAGGTAAGAGAAGCAAAGACCTTGTGTTCAGCAAAACTTACAATAGTTAGCAAGTTTATTTCCAACTGATTTTTCAGTAGTAAACATGTAAAATAAGTATGCACTCCTTTACCAATGAAACACCAGTATATTCCTGTAAGGTGAAATGTTTGATGCACATTTTTAGTTTCCCGACGGTGATTTGGCTAGAATATTGCTAAACGAAGCATTAAACCAAATGCACTCACAGTCATGCTTTTCTTTTCAGACAGGGGTAGTTTGTCCTCATTCAGCATGTTTTGAACACTTCATTCACATATTTCTCTTGATGCTACGTCTTCCTCTTCCAGGTCCGTGCCCCACAAGGTTCCGAGCCCAAGATCAAAGCATTTGATGCAGAGCACGAGAGAAAGAGGAAACTACAACTGATAAAGTTGTTTGACAGAACACCGGAACAGGTGAGGAAATCTCAAGGTTTCACCTATGGAGAGTTGGGGCGGTGGGGTAGCCCAGTGGTTAAAGCGTTCACTCGTCACGCCGATGACCTGGGTT
>VKKT01000307.1:147199-158353 GCA_008038995.1 Haliotis laevigata
AATGTATGGGTGGAAGGGGCCGTGGATGGATGTTCATACATAAATGTGATTATATAATCAGCTACTCTCCTTAAGGCCTTTTGTTACTATAATCTTCTCATGAAGATCTGACAACCTGCAAGTAGAAGATTGCTTCTGGGAAACCCGAATTGAATCTGACAGCTCTGTCTGAATGAAGTAACAAATACGAATAATATTTGGCATAATATCTTTACAACCTTGATTCTCATTTTACACACAAGTAAACCCATTGAAATAAAAAAAACCATTCTTTTAATGGTGCTCCCTTTTTGTCCCAGTTGTGTAACCTTTATTGTTGACATTCTGAACAGTCTAAGCTTGTTTCATAACAAAGAAATCAGATGTAGTGATCTGAATCTTGTTGAGAGAATTTAGAAGCCTTGATGTGGATCGGCTGATTGCAAGTTCACGTATCAACAGTCCTTTGGAGTAATTGTCTGTCTTGATGCAGAAAGGTATTGGTGTCAAAGATCTGATTTAAATAAGATCAGAACTTCTGTCCCTGTAACATAGGTTATATTTGGGATTACACTTTCTTAGGAAAGTACAAATTCTAGTCCTTTTTTTGGTTGAGCTCCATCCTGATTCGAACCCACACCCTCAGAGTCAGGCACCTAATCGCCTAACCCGCTCAGCTACCATGACTAAAGTACTTTACTAAGAAAATGTAATCCCAATATAACATATGTTACATTTGACCACTTTCTAAAATGGCATTGTGTAATTCTGTCCCTGTGATCATGACTTGAGAAGTTGAGAACCCAACAGTACCTCTTCAGTCTTCTTTTGGAGTAATTATGGAAGAAAACAATCCAGCCTAAATCAGCCTGGTCTAATGTTTAAACACATTTACACCTATGGTTTAAACAAGTTGATATCCAACTTACTGTCCAACCATCTCAGGGCATCAAATACTCGCTCTCTCATAAACTTTTCTGCCATTCTTGAATCGACAATGAGATACAAGGCTTCAAAGTGGACATGTTCTTGAAAGCAAATTGCTGAAATATGAAAAAAGAATTTACTTGATTTAATTCAACAGAGTGACATATTCACTGCTCAGTACTTGTTCATATTTCACCGAAAACATTTTGTTTCTGATATTGCTCATGACTGGATAGAGAGGAAAGACTACAGTCTTTGGTATTTCATTTCTTTACTTCTTTTGTTACAAATCTATGAGATGTAAACTTCATTCTAATGTTATAGCAGCCTGTTTCGCCAACACCCCTGAGGATCAAAATCTGGGAACACCCATGCCATGTTCATTCCTGTGCACATCTGACATACCAGGAATAGCATATCATAAGCAACAGCAAAATTTGAGTTGAATTAGATATTTCTTTAAAGTGCTAAAAAAATACATTACAGGAATGGTAGTCTACAGCCAGGAACATCAGAAACATGAAATGATTTTTAATGATAAACTGTACATAATCAAAAATTGCTGCAAACAAAACAAAAATTTCAATTTACTTCTACATGAGATCTGGACACTCAGTGATTTTTTGGTGAGGTTGTTACAGTAAAGTTATATCTAAACCTTACTGGACAAGTCTGCTTCTGTACAAATGCTTTGTTCTCCAAGCTCGGCTCGTAGTTTATTGGCCGTCCTCTCATTGTCCCAGTGTAAGATGCCTGCAGGGAAGTAGCATTGCAAGTTAAAAACAGTTCAGCTGAAAATACCACACATTTTGGAAACACAATATGAGATTTTGGGCAAATACCGGATGATATAATCATAAATAACATCATAGTGCTTGCAAGTCCTCGATACATTTAATTCATGATTGACACATTTGGTTTATGATTGTTGTAAAGGATTAAATCGAAACAACATTTTTTCTGATTATGAAGATATGGGATGCTATCAGGTATTTACAGTTGTATTGAAGATAGTATTCAACAAAGTAATCAGTTATGTAGCATTGATGCTTGTTTGTTGGCAAATTGAAGATGCAATCAAAGAGGCATGGCAATTGGTTCTTGTTTCTAAGATGGTCATTGCTAAACTTGGGGGCTTTTGAAAGTGTGTTTGTTCTTTCTGAGGTGGGCGATGGGGTACCTGAATGGTTAAAGCGTTGGCTCATCATGCAGAAGACCAAGGTTCCATTCCCCACATGGGTACAATGTGTGAAGCCCATTTCTGGTGTCCCCCGCCTAATGTTGCTGGAATATTGCTAAAAGCGGCGTAAAACCAAAACTCACTCACTCACTCTCTCTGAGGACTGGGTGGTCCAGTGGTCAAAGGGATGTGTCATTTGGATGTGTCAATATTGTTTGTTTTTGTTGTTGTTTATTATTTATGCCCCAATCAGCAATATTCCAGCAATATTCCAACTATAAGATAGTAGTCGATAAGAAACAGCATCTGGACCACACAATGCAGTGATTGATCATGATTGACATCATATCTACCTTTCTGTGATACAATGACTTGCATCATCAAAGTTAGCAAGACTGACCATCTGACTGTCAGCTCTTACAACAAGCATCGGCTCCTGAAGGCCAATTCTAACCTAGGTCTTCACAGAGCACACAAAATCAACAAAGTCTTAACAAAGCAAATCCTGGGAGTCATCTCACACTGAAGGAAACAATTCTTATCCAGATCCTAGAGGAGGAAGTGGGTGTGGCACCTATTCTAACCAAAAAATAAATATTCACATACATCAAAGCAAATTTAAATATCAAAGCACTGGTAACTTAGTTATTAGCATTGAGGTTTATGCGGGAGGTGGGGTAACCTAGAGGTTAAGGTGTTCGTTCACCTCGCTGAAGACCCGGCTTCGATTCCCCACATGGGTACAATGTGGGAATCCTATTTCTGGCGTCCCCTGCCGTGATATTGCTGGAATATTGCTAAAAGTGGTGTAAAACACAACTCACTCACTCACTCTGATTTATTRCCMAACAGATCTTATTTCTATTTATCTGGTATCTGTTGCAGTGTATCTTGATTTTCTCTTACACACATGTGTTCTCTCATCAGTAACACTGAAATCACCTTTGAGCAATCATCAATTGGGTGAATACAAAATATTTATTAAATTTGGTCTCTGGAAACAGAAACTGGAAGCTATTCCAAAACTCAAAGTAAGAACTGTGTAATTCAAGGGAAGCAACTCTGTTGACCCTGTTGAAAGTTGACTGTTTGTTTGGAGCACCACTTTGGTGATAGATTTATGGTTATCAATATACTTACACACAGGTTTGGCTGTTGGTGTTGGTCTTGTTGCTGTTGCTGTTGATGTTGATGCTAACTCAATATTGGTCTGAAATGAAACTTTTACATGCTAAATTTAATATCATGGCTATGGTTGGTGTAAGTATCTGTACAGCCATTTTGTTTCCAAACTATTTTAAAAAATATTAAAATGAGGTTTTAAAGGTATAAATAACACAGTTCATAATAGATTTCACCACATAACTTCAAATATAAACATCACTGAATTAAAAGGTCTTTCCTGATTAGATTATCAAAACACTGAATGCAACAATACTACTTAATAATCATCTGAGCATAACTTGTTCTTATGAAGAAATAGATGAGAATCAGGAAGTAACCTAGTAACCTAATCTATTTAACATTTACACATGATATACAGGGAAACTCCAACAGATTTAAAGCCTCTATATGAATTACTGAAATTCTGTAGAAAAAGCAAGAAACTAAGAAAATAAATTCTTTCTTTTTGTTTTGTTTTCTATTCTTTTGATTTATTTTTTCTTGTAAAAAATACCTTTTTATGTTCAAAAAGAGGCAGGAGGAAAGTAGGCTACATGTGTTGTTCTGGTCCCAAGACACATTATTATTGGAACATCTAGTAACGATTTATTTATTTATTTTTGTAAATCCTCTTTATGACCATTATTGGGTACTGGTTATTCCTTTCAGTCCTTAGAGAATTCATTAATCAAAGTCATTTGAATGGCCCATGTATTACTTTCCCTAAAATTGTTAATTGTGTTCTTTAACTGATACATACACCGATTTGTTGAAAGATTGGGGTATCTGCCATGGTTGCATCCATCATGACATCCATCTTGTCTAGGTTATTGCCCTTGTGCTAAAACATGAATTGATGATTCAGCTTATATAAACAAAATAATCATTTAGTCAAAGAATCTTTAAATTCCTACAAGCATTGTTTTATATATATGTTCAGTTTTTAATCCATACCACTGATATAATGTGTGTATTTTCTCGTGTTTGCTCATTGCCGATTCGATTCTCAACATGGGTGTAACCTGTGAAGCTCATTTCTGGGGTCCCCACAGTGATTTTGCTGGAATATTGTGAAAGGCAGAATAAAGGCCAAATTACTCACGCACTCTCTCTTCAAAGGGAACATTACTCAAAGTAATCATTAGGTATCAAGTGTATTACTTCTCTATCTTGTTGTGACAAATACCGTGACCAGTTCACTTTCGTTGTTAGGTTCAGAGCCAGATTAAGATCAAAATTTCCAATCAAACTGTTCTTACAGGTGAGTGTGTTGTTGTGCAGGAATGATGGAGGTGGTGAAATGGAGCTATTGGTCTAGGGTATCGTAATCATGACAATAATAATCTACACTGGATAACTGAGGATGACATAACGCAAAGATACAGCCTTTGTGAAAAGCAGGGGGTTATGTTAGTGTGCAAAGTTTTATACAGGGCCAAATCCTCAGGAAATATTGGTAAATGCCACGACATACTTGCACACCGCAAACCTTGCACCCCAACCAAACCTACACACCACGCCCCATACACACGAAACTACAACCCAGGCTCTGCACCCCATACACCCGATACCCACACAATGCAGCCCACGCCCCTTAACCTCCACACACTAAACCTCATTCAGCACGCACCATACCCCACCCCACCATCCACACACCTTCCACAGGCAGCTTATCCACCCCACTTTGTCGACCCCCAACACCCAGTTGCCTTGCCTCAACGCAGTCCTACACTCACCCCAAAATGACCACCCCAACACACAGTCAAACGCAGCCCCACCCTCACCCCAAGATGAACACCACCAACTGCAGTCAAACGCAGCCCCAAGCTCACCTAAACGCAGGACACGCCACTTCAACCATACCATAACATTCAGCATCAACCCTCAAGTCTTAAGCATAAGCTATTTTGTACACTCCACCTCTGAGATATGTTCAGTACCACCTACCCACCCCAACCCTCGACCCCTTCGTAGCTCTCAGCAGTGCAGGGGGGTATAGTATTTCGATCCCATCACTCACAATGGTACACATAACTCACTTCATTTTAAAACTGTTCCCATCAACGAGGCTCATTCGCTTCCGCCATTGTCAAATCTGGGACTAACCTTCCCTTCGCAAAGGGGCACCGACCCGCCCCCTTAACTGTTTTAGATTCGTCACGTCGTATGTTTGATTACACAAACTCGCTACTTATAAAACTATCATGTTTAACTCCATAATTACGTGTCGAGTAAACAAATCCTGTTTGTCCTCTGCTTACACTGGTAGTGTGACGTAGCTTATTGCGGAACGCTGTCGTGACCTGTATAATTATAGGCGCATTTGAGAAATGTGCATGCGAAAACCTACTTTCTCTTTCGCTTTCACCCGCGGGGCCTGTCACAGGAGTGAAGACTGCAAAGCAGATCCGGTGATCTGACTTGACGCATCAGATATTGTTTTCCATGTGTGTAATGCCCATTACCTGTGAAGATCCAGAAGTGATCTTCAGCAACACACCATATCCTCAATTAAATACTGAAATGTCCAAGGTCCCGATCCACAAAACGTGCGTAGCGATACGACATTCGTAAATCTATGATTAACTTGCGACAGGTCGTAACGTTACGATCACGTGTTTGTTGATTGGGACCCCGTCGATTCATACATCAGACAGATACTAGGAAACATTCAAGTCAATGTCTTGTTAAACTTATCAATATTTGGATATTGATACACATATAGAGGTGCATTTATTATTACAACGAAACTGAGACACAACGGGCATATTAAAATACAAGGGTACTCGTCTTCTTTTAGTTTCAGATTACAAATTTTACAAAGTCTGTTTTCCCTAGGAATTTTACTAAATCGTCCTGTTTGAATTAATAACTAATGTGAAACACTAATAAATCTGGATATTGGGCGAGCTGTTGTCTGTCTCTAAATTATTCGAGTGTGTGAGTGAGTTACTTCAGGACGCATCAGCAGTTTGGCAGCTATTTGCGGTAAGAGAAACTGTTGTTATATACAGGATTGTTATGTAAACTGGATTCTCATCCGTATCATGTTATGCGGTTCAGCTACAAGTATCCATCGTTTCAGTCACTGGACTATAATTCTTGCCAATATATAATTCTTGAGATGTGTAATAGTAATAGAAATGAAGATGAAGTCCATTTACTGTTTGAAAGCGATAAATATGTAACACTAAAACGTATTTACCTCTATTGGATTAATTTAACAAATGATTGTAAATTCATAAAGTTAATAACTTCTAATGACATGGTACTTTTATTGAATTGTGCTAAATNTCTGGAAACAGAAACTGGAAGCTATTCCAAAACTCAAAGTAAGAACTGTGTAATTCAAGGGAAGCAACTCTGTTGACCCTGTTGAAAGTTGACTGTTTGTTTGGAGCACCACTTTGGTGATAGATTTATGGTTATCAATATACTTACACACAGGTTTGGCTGTTGGTGTTGGTCTTGTTGCTGTTGCTGTTGATGTTGATGCTAACTCAATATTGGTCTGAAATGAAACTTTTACATGCTAAATTTAATATCATGGCTATGGTTGGTGTAAGTATCTGTACAGCCATTTTGTTTCCAAACTATTTTAAAAAATATTAAAATGAGGTTTTAAAGGTATAAATAACACAGTTCATAATAGATTTCACCACATAACTTCAAATATAAACATCACTGAATTAAAAGGTCTTTCCTGATTAGATTATCAAAACACTGAATGCAACAATACTACTTAATAATCATCTGAGCATAACTTGTTCTTATGAAGAAATAGATGAGAATCAGGAAGTAACCTAGTAACCTAATCTATTTAACATTTACACATGATATACAGGGAAACTCCAACAGATTTAAAGCCTCTATATGAATTACTGAAATTCTGTAGAAAAAGCAAGAAACTAAGAAAATAAATTCTTTCTTTTTGTTTTGTTTTCTATTCTTTTGATTTATTTTTTCTTGTAAAAAATACCTTTTTATGTTCAAAAAGAGGCAGGAGGAAAGTAGGCTACATGTGTTGTTCTGGTCCCAAGACACATTATTATTGGAACATCTAGTAACGATTTATTTATTTATTTTTGTAAATCCTCTTTATGACCATTATTGGGTACTGGTTATTCCTTTCAGTCCTTAGAGAATTCATTAATCAAAGTCATTTGAATGGCCCATGTATTACTTTCCCTAAAATTGTTAATTGTGTTCTTTAACTGATACATACACCGATTTGTTGAAAGATTGGGGTATCTGCCATGGTTGCATCCATCATGACATCCATCTTGTCTAGGTTATTGCCCTTGTGCTAAAACATGAATTGATGATTCAGCTTATATAAACAAAATAATCATTTAGTCAAAGAATCTTTAAATTCCTACAAGCATTGTTTTATATATATGTTCAGTTTTTAATCCATACCACTGATATAATGTGTGTATTTTCTCGTGTTTGCTCATTGCCGATTCGATTCTCAACATGGGTGTAACCTGTGAAGCTCATTTCTGGGGTCCCCACAGTGATTTTGCTGGAATATTGTGAAAGGCAGAATAAAGGCCAAATTACTCACGCACTCTCTCTTCAAAGGGAACATTACTCAAAGTAATCATTAGGTATCAAGTGTATTACTTCTCTATCTTGTTGTGACAAATACCGTGACCAGTTCACTTTCGTTGTTAGGTTCAGAGCCAGATTAAGATCAAAATTTCCAATCAAACTGTTCTTACAGGTGAGTGTGTTGTTGTGCAGGAATGATGGAGGTGGTGAAATGGAGCTATTGGTCTAGGGTATCGTAATCATGACAATAATAATCTACACTGGATAACTGAGGATGACATAACGCAAAGATACAGCCTTTGTGAAAAGCAGGGGGTTATGTTAGTGTGCAAAGTTTTATACAGGGCCAAATCCTCAGGAAATATTGGTAAATGCCACGACATACTTGCACACCGCAAACCTTGCACCCCAACCAAACCTACACACCACGCCCCATACACACGAAACTACAACCCAGGCTCTGCACCCCATACACCCGATACCCACACAATGCAGCCCACGCCCCTTAACCTCCACACACTAAACCTCATTCAGCACGCACCATACCCCACCCCACCATCCACACACCTTCCACAGGCAGCTTATCCACCCCACTTTGTCGACCCCCAACACCCAGTTGCCTTGCCTCAACGCAGTCCTACACTCACCCCAAAATGACCACCCCAACACACAGTCAAACGCAGCCCCACCCTCACCCCAAGATGAACACCACCAACTGCAGTCAAACGCAGCCCCAAGCTCACCTAAACGCAGGACACGCCACTTCAACCATACCATAACATTCAGCATCAACCCTCAAGTCTTAAGCATAAGCTATTTTGTACACTCCACCTCTGAGATATGTTCAGTACCACCTACCCACCCCAACCCTCGACCCCTTCGTAGCTCTCAGCAGTGCAGGGGGGTATAGTATTTCGATCCCATCACTCACAATGGTACACATAACTCACTTCATTTTAAAACTGTTCCCATCAACGAGGCTCATTCGCTTCCGCCATTGTCAAATCTGGGACTAACCTTCCCTTCGCAAAGGGGCACCGACCCGCCCCCTTAACTGTTTTAGATTCGTCACGTCGTATGTTTGATTACACAAACTCGCTACTTATAAAACTATCATGTTTAACTCCATAATTACGTGTCGAGTAAACAAATCCTGTTTGTCCTCTGCTTACACTGGTAGTGTGACGTAGCTTATTGCGGAACGCTGTCGTGACCTGTATAATTATAGGCGCATTTGAGAAATGTGCATGCGAAAACCTACTTTCTCTTTCGCTTTCACCCGCGGGGCCTGTCACAGGAGTGAAGACTGCAAAGCAGATCCGGTGATCTGACTTGACGCATCAGATATTGTTTTCCATGTGTGTAATGCCCATTACCTGTGAAGATCCAGAAGTGATCTTCAGCAACACACCATATCCTCAATTAAATACTGAAATGTCCAAGGTCCCGATCCACAAAACGTGCGTAGCGATACGACATTCGTAAATCTATGATTAACTTGCGACAGGTCGTAACGTTACGATCACGTGTTTGTTGATTGGGACCCCGTCGATTCATACATCAGACAGATACTAGGAAACATTCAAGTCAATGTCTTGTTAAACTTATCAATATTTGGATATTGATACACATATAGAGGTGCATTTATTATTACAACGAAACTGAGACACAACGGGCATATTAAAATACAAGGGTACTCGTCTTCTTTTAGTTTCAGATTACAAATTTTACAAAGTCTGTTTTCCCTAGGAATTTTACTAAATCGTCCTGTTTGAATTAATAACTAATGTGAAACACTAATAAATCTGGATATTGGGCGAGCTGTTGTCTGTCTCTAAATTATTCGAGTGTGTGAGTGAGTTACTTCAGGACGCATCAGCAGTTTGGCAGCTATTTGCGGTAAGAGAAACTGTTGTTATATACAGGATTGTTATGTAAACTGGATTCTCATCCGTATCATGTTATGCGGTTCAGCTACAAGTATCCATCGTTTCAGTCACTGGACTATAATTCTTGCCAATATATAATTCTTGAGATGTGTAATAGTAATAGAAATGAAGATGAAGTCCATTTACTGTTTGAAAGCGATAAATATGTAACACTAAAACGTATTTACCTCTATTGGATTAATTTAACAAATGATTGTAAATTCATAAAGTTAATAACTTCTAATGACATGGTACTTTTATTGAATTGTGCTAAATGTATCAAATCAGCTCTTAAATGTCGATCTTCTGTAAACTGACAACTTAAATGTCTGCCTATTGCTATTACGCACTGTATTATTTTGTATTACTTTTTGTACATGGGCCGATGCTACAAACTGATTATAAAACTCACTTGAACGGTACAAGTATCGAGTTATCCATAGTTTCAGTCATTGGACTTTAATTCATACCGACGTCTACCTCTGATACACCACTGCCAAAACAAGCCGGGATATACCAGGATCTGTGGCAGTGATTTCATGGGAGTAGCATTCTTAGAATTATATGCATTATTCAAAACAAGGGCTATCAAGTAATTTAGCTGAAGTTCGAGCAAACGGTGTTTTAGGATAAAGAAAAAGTTTCGATCTAACGGTGTTTTAAGATAAAGAAAATCTTTCGATCTAACGGTGTTTTAAGATGAAGAAAATCTTTCGATCTAACGGTGTTTTAAGATGAAAATCTTTCGATCTAACGGTGTTTTAAGAGAAAGAAAGCCTTTCGAGCTAACGGTGTTTAAGGGTAAAGAAAACCTTTCGAGCTAACGGTGTTTTAAGATAAAGAAAACCTTTCGAGCTAACGGTGTTTTAACGTAAAGAAAACCTTTCGATCTAACGGTGTTTTAAGAGAAAGAAAACCTTACGAGCTAACGGTGTTTAAGATAAAGAAAACCTTTCGATCTAACGGTGTTTTAAGACAAAGAAAACCTTTCGAGCTAACGGTGTTTTAGGGTTAAGAATCGCTTTACGGTAGCGTCTCCAAATAGTATATGAATCTCTGTAGTCTCTGTAGGAGGGGCATGAAAAACATTACACATTTTTGGGAGAATCGTACAGAAACCTGACATTTTATGCTTATACGTGTTGTTGACACTTTGTCTCTACGTGGTAAGTGAGGGGCATTACTTTCATTATACACATTACAAAAACCGTTCCACAAAGCGATCGTGGCGCTAAGATGATCGTAACTCCCATACTTTAACATTGACTTACGACACTCGCACGCTACGATCGCTTTGTGAAACGGGCCCCTGAGCCTCAAGTCTCACTTTGTACGGGCCCGTGAAGATCCGAGCGAAAGTGAGGTCAGATAACGTAGGAAGGTCACGAGTTTCGTATAATTCGTATGTAATGAGACCGAGTG
>VKKT01000307.1:275383-286355 GCA_008038995.1 Haliotis laevigata
TGTATAACATCAGGTCCAGGTATATAACATCAGGTCCAGGTGTTTAACATCATGTCCAGGTATATAACATCATGTTCAGGTGTATAACATGATGTCCAGGTGTATAGTGTCATGTCCAGGTATATAACATCATGTCCAGGTGTATAACAACATGTCAAGGTGTATAACATCATGTCCAGGTGTATAGTGTCATGTCCAGGTATATAACATCAGGTCCAGGTATGTAACATCAGGTCCAGGTATATAGTAAACCAAACATGTGCTAGTCATATGGTGGAGATTGTAGGTTAGAATAGTCCCCAGCAACATATACTAGTCAAGTGATGTTCAACCTACTAAAGGAGTGTGTTATATTGTTAACCAAGTCTTTGGTCATCGTACAGTATAGTTTGTGGGTTAACATAGGTATTTATCAAACAACTGGTTATGATAGGTCTCGAGCAACATATGCTTGTCAGAGGAAGTGACTGAATGGATTGGCTGTTCAAGCTTGAAGGCAAGTTTAATTGTGTATCATTGTACCCCAGTTGAATAGATTGGCATTCACAATATCAATCACTAGATTATCAGGTCAAGGATATTGACAGACTGTCATCTTATAGTTTAATGCAGTAAGTAAACAACCACACTTAGTGTTAGATAGCACAAACCACAGCTGCTAAAAACATCCTCACAAGTTCAACATTACCAGGCACTGCTGTGTCCTGAAAGCACACATGAAATCACTAACTAATTTAAGAAGTTGGTTAGAGAAAGGTGACTAAAGTGGCGGTTATGTTATCCGTACTGTAGCAGGTCTACAGCCTCCTGGTACTGACGTGTTTATAGTGTGAAAAGTTCATCCAATATTCACGTGGCAATCATGAGATCTGTATGTCCTGCGTGCATAGCCCTGATTGACTAACATTACAGGTCTCATCAACTCACGCCAAGTCTCTTTGCTTAGTGTTTTTTTCTGTTGATCTGTCCAACAAGGCTAAACACGTCCTGGAGGAAAACATAGAGGATCATCCATGAGTGGTTGTCATCACAGTTGGTGGATTAAAAAAAGTTTATCAGTCTAAAGATGGATGGTTCGTAATGAATAATGAATAACAGATGCTGAGGGAAAGGGGAAATCTCAACAGGCTCCGTCTGTGGAGGATGGCTTTAGGATTAGCTCATAGTGTGTCACTGGTGATTATTTATTAACAATATAAGAATGGAAATATATATTTTTTGTGGCCTAGAAAGAAGTGTAGCCTTAAGGCTAGTTGTGTGTGTCTCTGATTGTGAATGGTTGTGGGCTTCTGAGCTGAAGAATGGTTGTGTTTTTGTGGTGAATGGTTGTGTTTTTCTTGGATGAGTGAGTGAGTAGGTTTGGTTTTGTGCTGCTTTTAGCAACATTATAGCTATATCTAAGCTGATATAGGCTTTACACATTATTAATTTGTATCCATGTGGGGAATCAAACGCTTTTGAGTGAACACTTTAACCACTAGGCTACCTGCCACTCCTTTGTGTAGTGATGAATGGTTTTGTGCTTGTGGGAAGGTGAATGGTTGTATGTTTGTGGGAAGGTGAATGGTTGTGTTGTTTATGGGATGAAGAATGAAGAATGGCTGTGTGTTTGTGGTGAACGGTTGTGGCTTTCAGGGATGGTGCATATTGTCAATGGCTTCATGTTTCTGACATGGGAAATGGATTTCTGTTTTGGGGAGATCATTATTATCACAAGGTCAAATATCAGGCTCGGTGACGTTGATGATTGTTCATCTCTGTACATTTAGCGATCAATGCTGCTCATAATATCGATCTCTGGATTGTGTGGTCCAGACATGATTATTTTGATACCACCATGGTATAGCTTGAATATATTAGAGTGCCACTTTAAATGATAAACAAGGGAGAGATTCAAAAGGTTTCATAAGCGCTCAGTTCCAATTTAACTGATAAAATCTCTGCCAAGTTCATCTATTCGGTAGATCAACAAATCAGTAAAGTTTTCTTTTTTGAATCACTGGTATGTGACAAAAACTACTTTGGTATTTGCACACATGAACCTTAATCATAAATCATTCAAACTGGTAGATAGGTTCAAAGACTGGAATTCATGTGATGCCCCCTGTGGATTCTACTGTATAATATAGACACAGAGCATAATGGATCCAGATTCCAAGTTCTGGAAACCGATATTTCTATGCATGATGGGTTTGAAGATAATGCAACCATTCTGTATTCTTTGGAAATCTGTGAACAACTCTGTTTTTGGTTATATTTTCATCATTGATTCTATTCACATGTTCACATTATCTACAATGGGAACAGTATTTACAAGCTTTCATAGAGATATGGAATCTTCTGGAAATTTGTTCATTTCAGCAAAGGTAGTAGTGCTCAATAGATTTTAGAATAACTCAACTTCGTAGGCCTTTAGCTTGCAGGGTAACAAAATATATATCTCTCATATATTTAGTAAGTGAGTCAGTTTAGTTTTACGCCACTTTTAGCAATATTCAAGCAATATCACAGCGGGGGACACCAGAAATGGGCTTCACACTTTGTACCCATGTGGGGAATCAAACCGTGTCTTCGGCGTGACGAGCGAACGCTTTAACCACTAGGCTACCCCTGATATGTTTAAGGATGCTGACTATAAGCACCAGTGTTACACTGCTGTATACATGTCTGTTTCTTCTGTAGACAGCTCATGACACAGCTCAGACACACCGCTGTTGTAATCAAATTGCTGACATTTGGAATTGGACAGTTAAAAGTAATTCAATTTCATTGAAATTGCTCTTTCACTTATGTTAGTTGTCTAAAAAATACCACCGTGTTTGTTTTTTGTATCCCATCTCAGTATCTGAATCTGAAGTGTCTGAGGGCTCAGTTTAGACTACCAGGCAGATGGAAGTCGGTGTGCTGCTTCAAGATGCCACAATTTGTAGTGCAGAGTTGCATCCCCTGCTATGTCAGGATCTGCTGGTATTTGTATCACATCAAAGATTTGCCTGTTAGGACCATGCACCTGCTTATTGGTTAATATTTCCAATTATATCATGTTCATATGCACAGAAATATTATTAATATTGTTTAAACCATATTCACTCTCTGACTCACTGACTGACTTACTCAAACACCATGCCCCACCACACACCACATGACATCACACCATACGCCACATGGCAAGACACATACTGCTTCAATGGGGCCCCTTTGTGCCAGTGTCAAGCACATTTACTGATCTGTGAAGGAAACGTTAAAAGTGCAGCGGCACTCTATTATTCCACTTGTATATTGCATTTTACATAATTTTGATAGATAGAGGCCACAGCTTTTATTGATTATTCAAGGGGTAAGATAAATGACTACAATCAGGGTCTGTTGAATGTTATTTAGAAATTTGAAAAGCCTATGGATGTTTAGACGATAAAAATAAATTTGGCATCACATTTTTCTGTTGTTACGGTATATATTTTTTACTGTTTTTGATTGTGGTGCCACTAGTAAATTACAAATAGTTGAGAATCTTGTGGCCAGTTGGGAGACAAACAATACTCACTCACTCACTCACTCACCCCATTGCTTCAATAGCCCATTTCTGATGTCCTGTTCTGATGATATTGCTGGAATATTGCTAAAAGTGGCATTAAACCCAACTCACTCACTAACTCACTCACTCACCCCATTGCTTCAGTATTGCTAAGTGTTACACAATTGATCATGCCCAAACATCTAGACCAGTGGATTCCACTTATGGGTGATAAGGATCCGTAATTCTAACAGGTACCCATGGTTACAGGTTCCCTGATAGTCTGATGGTATCTCATTTGATTATAACGCTTGATGACATTTACGTTCACCATGGTCACGTGCCTTGTATACCATGAACAAACAGCACTATCACATTCTTCTATTAATAATTCATGCTATATTCGTCTGGTGTGTTGTATTTAGTTAGTTTCACACTCTCAAACACTTTACACTCAGTACGAGTTTATTGATGCTCGTATTAAAACAGATGTTGAGGACTTATCCTGGAGGATAATACGCTCTTGGCAGTTATGAAATGATGTTTTCCTCTCAGCAGATATTGATTGGCTACTACCTGACATGGCTGTAGTGACTATTGAACTAGCTTGCCCTTGTTTAGGTATGTGTTGAGAAATTACTAGGGTTGGCTGATACACAGTTCATGGAATCGTTGAGGTGGGAAAGTTGGTAAAGTGTTGCTCATCAGCCAGAAGGTTTAGGTTTGATTCCTCACTTGGGTATAATGTGTTGGGTACTGGTGTCCCTTGATGTGATGTGGAATGGGTGGAAGCTTCTTAAAACCACGTTCAGTTATAAAGTGAGTAAGATTAACACCCCTTGAAGGTATTCCAGTCACACCATTGCATGTCAGAGACATTTTGGAAGCAGTGATGAAATAATGTTGATTTCTGAAGTATAACAGTTTGGTGGCACAGAGTGAAGGTATGGTGCTTACTAACCACAGTTAAGGTTAATTTGGCATTTAATCCCATGACCAGCAGATCCTGAGTACAACAAAGGGAAGCAACCACAGATGTTAAGATGTGATGATTTAGACGTCATAGCCACCCATTCCCCTGTCAGATAATACAACAATGAAACGGTTGCAGAAAAACAAAATTTACATCACTTGTACTGATGCATTGGATGAAAATTTGAAACATACATCTAGTATTCACTAACACTATGTCTATAGGTATTTTATGACAGTTCAGAAATGATTTCATCCAGCTAAAAGGCAACAACTTTTAAGGGTCCACTTTCATGCTTATAATGAATTTGGATATGAAGTTTCTTTCTATGGTCTATGATAAACATTGGAAGTCAGTATATCATAGCGGAGCTCATCAATTTTGGCTGTATGACCCCTTTCTAGTCTCCTAACCATGAGATACTGTAACACGACACAGCTAATGGGTCTTGAAATACCCAGTGAGCTGCCATCTGGATTGAATGTCAACCATTTTAGACACACAATCTCCACTCCACTGACGTCATGAGGCAGACAGCTTCTCAGTGGAGGTATTGACCACAACATGTCGGTGCTTGATTAATCCGGTTATAATTGGAAATACTATTTAAGGAACTGCCATTGTGACTGGACAGTGTGAGGCGGATCAGTCCAATAATTTCATGTGTAGATAAAGAAACTCCACTGATAATGATCAGGAGCCTGTCAACTGTTCTTGCATAATCTTGGAAATGTTGTTCAAACTATCATTTCTTTTGTGGCTACCAAGTTATTCATAGTATTTAGTAAGGACTTTTATCTGGCAACAATATGCATTCAGCTGATAAAGACAAACTTTATGATGCCCCTATGGATGAACAACTATTCAGGTGAGGCGACATTTTGATACAGGTTCTTGTATCATTGTCAAGCAGGTATATGGCAATGGGCACGCATTACATGACAACAATTCAAGAATCTGCATCAAAGTTCGCATCACCTGAATAGAGAAGTTATTCATCCATAAAGTTTATCCTTATCTGACTCTCTAACTTATAAAAATGCCACTTAAAGAAGTTCGAAATCCATTCAGCTGTTAAACATTAGTTTCATTAGAGATGATTTACACCAAATTCTTCACATATTGTCTCTTCATGAGTTGACATAATTCATGTAGAGAGTTTGAACCAAGAATTAAATCAAAGGGTCCTTGTTGGACCCTAATCATCAAATGAGCGATTTAGGGTCCCTGGATTTATGTCCTGATGATGTCAATTTGAATGTTACATGTGTGTGTGATGTGTGCCTGATACAAGTGAGTCACTGAGTTTGTTTTTATGCTGCTTTTAGCAATATTCCAGCAACATAACGGCAGGGGACACCAGAAATGGGCTTCACACTTTGTACCCATGTGTGCCCGATACAATATTGTTCCTTTTCTGTTTATCATAAGAACCGTATTTCTTATCCAACTCACTGGCATTTGTTGCAAGGGCGTGTTATGGTATGGGACAACACGTTAAGAAAGCAGGAGGCAATGATTGGTGGCTGCATCAGTACCAGCCCAACCCCACATCAATACCAGGCCTGATTATCTATGGCGTTATTCATGTTAATATGGTGTCCACCTGAAGGCATGTGTACGTATGGTAAACATTCCTTGTGAAGATACAGCAGAATGTCCCCAAACCAACACCTTTCATGAGGCACCATCAATTACTAATTCCAGGCTTGTATTATTATATGGAGTTGGGTGTTGTGTTTAGTCAGTTTAATGAATGCTATTGGGTTGAAGCACGAGCTGGTTGTATCAATGAAGGGCAAAAAGACAGCTTTTGTTCAGACATTTTTGTGAGTGCACATAACGCAGGAATGTTACTAACACTGAACATCCATGTGTTAGCTTCCAGAATTTACCTCTACATTACATGACAATGCTGCGAGCGTGTTATTTTCAGATCAGTCATGCAATGCTAGCCAGGATTTTGAAACATTCACTTAATTATCAGTTATTTCAATAGGTATAGTTTGAGAGGTAATGGGGAAAAGCAGTTGACAATTAACGTAGGTTAAATAGAATGGAAATGTGTATTGATGTGCTATTAATTGATTTTTGTTATACAGAGGCTGTGTGTAGTTTGTATCTTTATACAGAGGCAGGGCTTGTGACAGAACAGGCATGGACCCTACATGTGGATAAAGAAACTGTATAACATGCATCACTTGATGAGTATAGTGGTAAAGATATGCAAATAGCCAGTGTAGAATTATTATTACTGTTTGTAACCTAGCAGGTGGTTTTAACAGGTTGGTGGTAAGGTTGAATCTTTATGTGAGACTATCATACAAATCCATGTCTTCATCATGATAACGAGGAAATTGAAACTCTGAAACTTGTACACAATCTAATATCACGGGTTCGAAAACAAGATTGTCATGTCTAAAGGCACAACTATTTTTTAGTTTAAACAAATCATAATCAAATTGTGTTTACTTTGTGGTGATTTTACGTGAGTCAAATGTCATTAGGAACTTTTCATAATTTTCTCAACTTTTTCTGGGACCTTTTTTATATTTTTACCAAATTTGAAATAAATCCCAAGGAATTTTGAATGAGAATTCTTTGTTAAAAAATAAGCAGTTCCAAAGCCATGGGAATTAATGGTTATTGTATATTTTGCAGCAATATTTGATAATTTTCATCATGGTTTCAAGTCTTACATAATTTATGAGTAGATGGTGAGGCGAGACAGGATGCATGAATCTATATGGAGTACTTGACAGACAGATGCTGATGAAACTCAGGTAATACTTACAACAGGCATGAGGATGAACTGGCAACAAAAGCCAATGACGAGGGACACTGGGTATTTCAACTGTCTCTTCAGGCTCTCAGTATCGGTCACACAGCCAATGCCAAAACTTATAAGGATGGCCACTGCAGCAGCCGAACTATTAAACACAATGTCGGCAAGACGTTGTTCTCGTTTCACAGAGACACTGAAGGCTTGGACATAGTGGGCCTCCGGTACATCCATGCTTGTGTGATATGTGTTGAGCATTGCGACAGACATCGTCACACGCCCAACGTGCATAGCCTCAATGGTGAAGTTGTGTTCTCGGTCAGCTTCCACAGACATGACAGCATATCGTTCCTCCTGCTCCATATCCACCGGCTTGTCATATAGACTGTCCACCACTGGCCTGGCTATGTTGTCATTGTCTGAGACTATCACAAATGCATAAGATGTGCTATTTTCCTGGCTACCAGAGCCAGGCTCAAGCAGCGAACAGTTGAAATAGACGCTCTGTCGTGAATTCACTTTCAGATTATTGATCACTGGTGGATTGAAATAGACGAGGAACGTCTCATTCTGGGGTGCGCTGAGCTGCACCTTGTGGGATCCACCATTGATTTTCTCAATACTCAATAGAATCATCATGATACTTTCTATGTAAATCTGACACTTAAAGTTCATGTTTCAAATGCTGATACCTGCCCTTGGCTTTATTGGAATCAGATGGAATGTAGGTGCTGATTGCAATGTGCTTTACTGAGTTGGCCCCGCGACATTTGTTATGTTATTTTTTTCTCAGTGCTTACTCTCCTGTCCACCCTACACTGGTGGTCACAATAGGCATGATCCAGAAGGATTTCTCATTGATTTGTCTTAATGGTGCTTCTTGAGCAGTTCCTCTACACAGCTACTACTGTGCTAGACATAGACGAAATCCAAGCTTTGGACAGAAGATTCCAATGTCTCAATCTCTCTTTCACAGTTCACTTACATGCTGGTATGTGGCAGGCAAGAGTTAAATAGAGCCACTTCCTCTGCTGTGTTGAAAAGACGGATCACTATTGCAGCACTGTGACGAAACACTCCATCGGCACTAAGTGTAAAGTGACAAAATGGCTGTAATGCATTTATGAAATTTGTGATACTTGCAGATTTGTCACATGGTTTGAAAGGCTTTTTATCACCAACCATATCCTGTTTGATGACAAGTTGGGCAATTTTGCAATAATCGTAATTTGCAATTCTCCCGAGAATTACAGCTGACAATTTTTCAGTGTTGACTCTCCATATTTTTCACCACAAATCCAAAACTTTTCAAAATTATCTCAGAAAGTTGAGATGCGATTGTGTTCTTCTGGTCCCCGAGGAATGTTGTTGGTTTGCAGTGCAGCTGCAGTTTGTCAAATTTCTGACTCTCGGCCTGTTTCTTTGTGGTGATGGCCACCTTGGCTCCTTAACTTCATTTGAAGTTATCAATCTGATGACTTGTTCTCTAAATAAGACTGAACTTTAAAAAATGGACATACCCTTTGTGATCTGTCATATGTCCCGAGGGACGTGCTAGCATTGTCCATTTAACACACAGTTTGAAACAGATGGAAAAACTAACCTCTTTCTCCAAACTAACCTGAATGACAGGCCCGCTTAATCAAAATGTAAATTGTGTAAAAAGCTTTCTAGTTTATAAACACATGGGAACTGAATATCTAAAAAAATGGCTTGTTTCAAAGTTTACTCATAAATATGCATTTTTCAAATGATAATGTCCTGTCAGACATTTGATAATGATATTGGCTTCAGTATTCCTTAGAGTGTTAGTATGGTATGTTATGCTTTGTGTTGTCATAAATTACACTTTGTGAGTTGTTTATGCGTGACAAAAATTATTATGTAGTGAATCCAAGCATGTAGTAGTCGGAATGACGGGACAGACACTTGATGACGATGACCATGACCATGACCTTGATTATAACTCTGATATTGACAGTTATTTGTACTCCTGGTGTTCCTCCTTAGAGAACTGTTGAGTGTTAGAGTGAGTGAGTTTAGTTTTACTCCACACTCAGCAATATTCCAGCCTGTCTAAACTGTCAACAGGATGGTGCTGAGATATCCCAGAATGTTCACAATTACTGAGCTTTTCTTGTTGAGGACCAGCATTGGGATTTACATCCAGTTGCGATGTTTGGTCGCTGGTGTGTTACGGCCATTGTACTTTCCCTCTGCAGATATACAATCACTACACTGAGCTCTTTCACATCTGAATTAATCCATATGGAACAAAGTGCCTTGTGTTTATTCCAGTGTGTTGATAGATTAAACACCACAAGTAGATTTACATTAACTGGTTGCTGGTTAACACTGGGAACTCCATCATTGTGAGCTGATACAGAATGTGTTTAGCAAGGCAATGCACTGAGTGGGTCATTCAGCTGTTGATTACATTGAAACAATATAGACTTTACTCTTTTGTGTACCGCATCAGACGCTTTAATATTTCCGCTTCTGATGCTGAGCACTATGTTGTTGGACTGTTGTGGTTCCAGTAGTGAGGGACTGAGATTCACTTCACTATCTGACACTATTCACAGGTAGCCTTGAAGACACAAGCTGTAACTTTGATCTCCTGAAACAGTAGATTCAACCTCCTGAAAGATAGAGTGGCTTCAATCCACTGAAACAAATAGTGTTTTTTTATCAGAAGACACAAATAGTAGTTGTAATCCGCTGGTACAACCAGTAGCTTCAAATACTCTGACGAAAATATGAGCTTCAGACCTCTGCTACAAATAGTAGCTTGAATCTTCTGAAACTCATAATGGGTTTGATCCTCTCACACAAATAGTAGCTTCACTTTCCTCACAGAAATCGTAGCTTTAATCACGATACCAATCCAAAGTCAATCTCCTGACTTAAACAGCAGCTTCAACCCTTTTGCACCAACAGCAGCTTCAATTTCCTGAAACAAATAGAAGCTTTAATCCTCTGAGACAAAGCGTAGGTTCAATCATTAGATGCAGATAGTAGCTTCAAAACTCTGACACAAATAGTAGCTTCACTCCTCTGATACCAACAGTAGCTTCAGTGCGTCAATGCTTATAACACATGTAGTTTACGGACATGATTTAGATTGTCACCAGTGATGGCAGTCTCTGTGCATGTATTCCACTATTATTGTATTCAAAGTTCCACACACTTGAAATACAAACACGAGCCGACAGCTTCTGATGTCCCACAATCTGTACACATGTCGCACTAGTTTCACCTATGGATTTTTTACTCCTATATCTGCTTTACATATCTTCAATCAATATCAGCTGTACACATCAGACACCAAATAATCTGTACACTTCCGACAACACTATTGTTGCCAGCACACCGTATGGCAGACCCCTCGTCCGACACTAGGCACGTGGGCTGTGGATACTACATGTGTCAGGTACCTGTGCACCTTGATCTGAGGGTTGCTGGCTGCTACAATACTACCTGTACCTATAGCATGATACCACCAGCCTTCTGGGCCACCAGTGGACTGGGACACAATGTGACTCTTCTCTGACACAGTTCTTGTTGATTACCAGTCTTTTGGACTATGACACCGTGTGACTCTTCTCTGACACAGTACCTATTGGCTACCAGTCTTGTGGACTGTGACACAATGTGACTCTTTTTTGACACAGTACCTGTTGATTACCAGTCTTGTGGACTG
>VKKT01000307.1:295433-308051 GCA_008038995.1 Haliotis laevigata
GTTGAGATACCTCCATCATTGTTGATGTCATACAGTCATTGTTCTGATACCTCCATCATTGTGGATGTCATACAGTCATCTTCGTTGTAATGCCTACGTCATGGTTGACATCTTACAGAAATCATTGTGATACCTCCATCATTGTTGATGTCATACAGCCATTGTTCTGATACCTCCATCATTGTCNATGTCATACAGTCATCTTCGTTGTAATGCCTACGTCATGGTTGACATCTTACAGAAATCATTGTGATGCCTCAATCATTGTTGATGTCATACATCCATTGTTCTGATACCTCCATCATTGTCAATGTCATACAGTCATCTTCGTTGTAATACCTATGTCAAGGTGATATTTTACAGAAATCATTGTGATACCTCCATCATTGTTGATGTCATACAGCCATTGTTCTGATACCTCCATCATTGTCNATGTCATACAGTCATCTTCGTTGTAATGCCTACGTCATGGTTGACATCTTACAGAAATCATTGTGATACCTCCATCATTGTGTGACGTCATACAGCCATATTTGTTGACATGATGCCCAAGATTGACTTTCAAGTTTATCATATATTATTCATAGGCACTGTTCTTTCTCTTAACCGATCTTAATGTAGCTTTCATGACCTCTTCGCTACACAGCTAATAGTTTAATACTGACAATAAAGAAACGATAACATTTATGTGCATAATACATATTCTTTTTGCTGACTGTCAGAATTTTGTTAGTTATATTTTTAGAGCAAAGTAAAGTGCTAAATAATTTTATGTCCAAATATTGTGGACTTATTTAGATAAATAACGCCCATGTATCAAACAATATGACAGCTCTTGGCATATAAGGCTGCTCAGCAGCAGAAACATATGCTTACTTGTGTAGCTGATGAAGATATTCCTTGTCAAGAACACAAATCATCTGTCACCTGGGTTAGCAAGTATCACAAAACAATAACAAAAATACTGAAAAATTCCCCAAAGAATGTCAGCCTGTCAGCCTGGCTTGGACAGATATCAAGCAAAACTCACCTTGTGAGTTCACCTCTGCATGTAGTATAGGACATTCACACAAAGAAGTCTGAACATTCATGCACCTTACGAAACGATGAGTCTGAACAGGAAGTGGAGACACTACCACCTAATGAACTATTTATGCAGTTTGGATGATGATCGCAGTTTCTGCTTCCTCTCTAGATGACTAGTCAGTCATGTGATCAATTGGAATTAAAACTCAAGAAAAGTCCTACCTGTTTCACGTCTCTCCAGCTCAAAGTCCCACACAAGGGATGATGGTTGAGCGGACCTTGTCAACCAGCCGAACATTGATTGTCACCAGTTGTAGAAGTTTGATAATTGAGAATAATGACTACTCCATCTTAGTCTGCAGAGACCAAGCTTCTGAATGTTACATTGTGTTTCCCTAGAGCATGGGAAGTGCTGCAAGTCTAAACACACCTTGGAGAACAACATTGATTAATAGTATTGATTCCAGATATTGCCATCAAGGGGCACTGAAGGATTAGCAAATAGCTCATGTGGTCACTTTGCTTACAGCAGAAGGAAATCCCATCCTGAGACTTATGTAGGTCCTGCACATCTTCACCCACACATACGAAAATATTTGTCGTTATCAATTATCGATGTCGGTGTTTTGTCGTTGAAGGTCATTGTTACATCAATTAACACTTCCTCAAATGTCACAGCTTGTGATTCTGTTGTTCATAAACAAACCATCATGTTTGCCCTCAGGATCTATATACTGATGTATATACAGATCCACCTCGGGTTTTCAGCAGTGTCATCAAGTGCAGCAGGGATACATGGTAGACATTGCTGAGAGACTTACTGTAATCCAGTATTGTCATGCTAATGGTTGTGTTAGCAACGCTTGACTGAGCATCATGGAGGCAGAATGCATGTGTGCATGACAACCTCGACAAGGCCAATTTCTCAATCAGAAATAAGGTGAATTAGGTGGAAAAACGAATGTTCCGGCGCTAAAGTTACTGATATTATCAAGGGGTTGCAATCAACTGGACAATCTTGGAATGGACTTGCAACAGCCTAATTATTATACATGTTGACGAGTTTTAATAATCAATAAAACACAGGTAGTTACATCTTGAGAAAGTTAAGACATCTGTCAAAAATGCATCTGGAATGTACCTAGCTAAGTTTTCATGGATGTTCAAAATGTTAATAAATATGTGAAATAAATCACAAAAATGGTCAAGCATTAGACTTAAATGACATATATGATTTGGTTACCAATAAAACATAATGATTTATTGTATCCGCCATTGATTGCAATAGAGTGACAGACACTGGCTGTAATGTCACAGACCTTAACACTGACAATGTTGTGGCTTATCAGTTTATTTCCCAGTCTCTGACACTCTCTTAAACAACTAAGCAGTGTTAAAATAGAAGCATTACCTGTTTCTGATGAATGGATATCTTGGAATTCACAACATTCGCCTGCTGGTGACATCGAAGCTTCTCTCACATGTCTCTGGGTGTTGTAAAGCATGCACTGACTACTGTTGACATATAACCCAGCCTTGGTATTGACGGAAACCAACAGCTATGTTTTACAGGGTGTGTATTCCCGTACAGCTTTTAGTTTCATTAAATATTTACTCACATGCTGACGGTTTGGTGATCTGTTAATGTGTCTCTGTTAGAAATATAGAAAGGTGTTAGTTTATTTCAAATTGTTCGTTTTATCCTATCATGACTATTAACCCATTCATATTTATCTGTCGTATTTATAAACTTCACCATGGCAATGAATAGGACAATGCCAAACAATATGTATATGCTTTATAGATCTGGACAACACGCATGACATGGATGTGATCACTCCATGTGGGAATTGCATTAGATACAATTAGTCCCAAGAAACCTTCGCTGGTTTTAGAAGCAACTAAATGGATCTTTCGTTGGAGATGGGGATTTTGTTATTTGCTTGTTATTGTGTCTGATGGGATGGGCAGCTGATCAAAATATTAATCACACGTGGGTCTTATAATTACAGGCTATGGTCACACATGTGTAATATTTCAGCATTAAGCAAAGTATTATTGTATATAGATAGCCTGAACGTTCACATAATGTGCAGATTGTACTTATAATGGTCTCCAATTTTAGGTGTAATATTAACACCAGCTGACTTGTTCTGTCATGATTATTTAGTGTTTATTTCAGGTTTGTTTTTTTAATTTATTGTTTATATTTATTTTATTTTTCATGAAACCAAAGTCTTCCATCATAAACGGCGGTCATTACATGATGACATATACAAATACATGAACATAATCAGATATCCAACATACCAGGATGTAACATAGTTAGACCAGTGAAATATCAGCCTGTATTAGGTGTTGTATGTGGTGCCATACCCAACATATCATGTTTTATATAGCGCAACATGCAGCATACAGTGTTGCATATAGCGTCACACCAGACATAGCACATTGTATATAGGGTCACATCCAACATATGCTGTATATTGCGCAACATCCAACATAAGTTGTATAAAGTGTCATATCCGAAATATCGTATTGTATATCAGGTATGTTTATGTTGGGGGTTTTTTGTCATTGAAAGCCATTCTTTAAGCAGTTATGTGTATTTGGTTTGTGTGAATCAAGCAACACCCACTGGACCAGGCTGTCAGTGCTACTTTGAGGATCAGACCATTGGTGCTTCCTAGTTTTTCCGACCATCAGTGCCACCCATCAGATCAGACCATCAGTGCCAACTGGTGGACCCGGCTGTCAGTGCCACCCATCAGATCAGACCTACAGTGAAAACTAGTGGACCAGGTTGTTAGTGCTACCAGACTAAGAGTTCCATCTAGTGGACAGACCAGCTGTGCCATCTAGTGGACCAGACCAGCTGCACCATCTAGTGAACCAGACCAGTTGTGCCATCTAGTGGACAGACCAGCTGTGCCATGTAGTGGACAGACCAGCTGTGCCATNTAGTGGACAGACCAGCTGTGCCATGTAGTGGACAGACCAGCTGTGCCATCTAGTGGACAGACCAGCTGTGCCATTTAGTGGACAGACCAGCTGTGCCATCTAGTGGACAGACCAGCTGTGCCACCTAGTGGACAGACCAGCTGTGCCATCTAGTGGACTAGACCAGCCATGCCATCTAGTGGACAGACCAGCTGTGCCATGTAGTGGACAGACCAACTGTGCCATCTAGTGGATAGAAGTATTGCTGCAAGTTTGTGCCAGACTTAGTGGACTACCTCCCACATCCAAATAAAAGGCCCATCAGGCTGTAGTTTAACTGAAATACTGTTTAATAATGTTAAAGCCAGTTCACTCAATCACAACATGGATTGACTGACTTGAAGTATTTATTCAACTAAATGATTCCATGATCAGTATTTAGTGAAATCTGTGACATTAATTTAATTCTTGGAATTAGTATGATATGCATTATCAAATTTAACAGATAACATAGAAATACACATGGAAACTGACATCAAACAGTCACAAATATGCTTTCACGGCACAAACTTGGTTTGGATTCCGTTTTCTTAGTGTGAAGGTCACATTCTTTAATCAAGCTTGCATGATCAATTATTTATCGACCAACTACCGATGGCGAAACGGCTGATATCTTCCAGCTGTATTAGCTGAGAGAACCACGTTTTATTGGATTATCATGATTACAGAAGAACACTTCCAAAGTAATTACATCCTCACTAACCATGTGAATATTATGTCATTACTCGTCTTGTATTAATGGATTCCTGCAGGAGTCAAGTGCTCTGCCACTCTGAATAAAGTTTCGTCATGCTAGTATTAAAGCTGTCGGGGTATTGGAACCTTCATTGTTCTTCTTTAGGATATTTTCTTCAAGTTATAGGTTAAACAAGTTCAACTGACTCAAGTACTACTGAATTATTGAACAAATTGTCCACTGAAAGATAACGTGTGATGTGAATTATAAGAAATTCAGATTTATTGCCATGCAAGATCTTCTTATACTGAAAACAATTGTTAATTTTTTATTCATGTTGAATTAATTGGAGTATTTTTTGTGTGATTAATGTTTATTGTTTGGTGTAAATTCAATACCGGGGAGTCTTTTTCCTTTATATTTAAGAAATCAGTTGTTTAATTATTTGCATTTTAATCAAACACAGAGTAAAAGTAATAACTGTCAAGCATTTGAAAATATCAATACTTTTGTTAGGGTTGAATGGGTAATCAATATTAAACCTTTACAAACCCAGCTTGTTATATACCTGTTGGCATCTTGTGAGGCCATTACACAACGTAATATTGAGCATACACTTTCCATTAACATTTCAAGGGTGTTATGGTTGTTTGATGGTCTAAGAAATGATGCAAATATGTGGAGGACATTTCCAAATCTGAAAGATCAGTGACAACAATTATGTCTCATGCAGTTGTCTATTTTGGATTTGTACTATATCATATGTTCCGTTGTTTTTTTCTAGTGAACAGTGCCTGAGCATGCATTTTTTAAGGGTGCTACAGAGCAGGATACTTTTTCGTCAATACCTGGTGCAGGGATTGGGAAAGGCAAGGGCCATGGGCCTTGTTGCGCATTAGAATAGAAAATGCCACATTAACATTTTGAAGTTTACTATTGATACAAGGGCAGTGGCCCATGCTAATAATCCTGAAAATGACCCATTGTCAAAGTTCTCTATCTCAATCCCTGCCTGGTATCATCCCTATGAAAGTGATTTATATACTCATGCTTATAGTACAGCCAGAATTGTCCAATGAAGCTCCTTTTAGCTGATGTCATCAGAGAGGGAATAGGTTTAGTCGCTCTTATTTGCCTCAAGTAAATCAAAGATGGATGCAACCTCTTCCCCAAATCAACCCCAATGCTGTGATAAATTTACAAAGCTTGTGTATTTCTATATTTGAAATACATGTGTCTTCAATCATAGAGAGAGGTCAAAACTTTATCAACAATGATTTCATTTCTTGATATAAGATAAATGTTCATCCCAGCATTCTAAATCTGATAAGGAAAACAATCCTCCAGCAGGCCCAATATCCCAGAATGAAGGATATTGGCCTGATATAAGGGTGATGTATGGCTTACAAATATTACCACAGTCACAAAGGGAATTCCTGTGCCAAGACAAACAGACCCAGATCACGTTCATCTAGTGCTCTTCAGAAGGCCGCCAACTGGCCTACCTGTGAGAAAGGTTGTTAGGAAGCTAATCACATTTCTCTTTTGATAATTTTCCAAATGAGAATTCTTCTCCCGAGAATATTAAAATGGGTTTTCATCACATGAGAATCCTCAACGCCAGCACTGTATATTCCCCATCCAGAAGTAATTTCTCAGCCATCACCTCTTGTTGGTCACATCTCTGTACATGCCACTTACCTGTCGTAGAATTCATACTCCTTGTTCACTGTTGCTCACTTTCTTTGCATATGACCTTTTTAGCTAATATTCTCCATACCTCCAGAGAGACTTGGAGTCTTTTGGGCATTTCATTGCCATTTAACAAAGATTATGTGATGTGTAATTCAGAGGCCAGACCGACAGGTCAACCCTTTTAGACAACATTACAGCTGGTTCTTCTGGGCCATTTCCAAGGCTCATGGTTCAAGTTCTTCATTGGAAGGAGGAGAAGTAGATTCTGTGTCCGCTATGAACTTGTTAGCTGAATTAGCAGGAGAAATTGGTTGAGTCTTTTCAGCATTTCAGGCCCAGTGTGTGGTTACCCTGGCTCAGAAGTCATGAACAGATCAATCAACACAGTATAAAGGAGTGTGTTGTTATTTGATTAGTTCTTGCGTGAACGACTTTGAGGATAGATGAATACACATGCTCCTTCCCATGTGTACATGCTATATACGTCTATACATTCAGTTAGAAGAAGAAGAAGAAGAAGAATTTGTCCATTTTTAATCCATTAAATTCCTTTCATGAAGTGACATTAACTGCACCAGTCGATGAGTCAGAGCACGTGACATTTGCAGCTCCCTTGGGAGTTCACAAGTATAGATCTTCAGTAAACCATGCTTGTTGTAACGGTTGGTTGACACATGTTATCATATCCCAATTGCGTATGTCGATCCCAATATTGCAGCGTAAAACTAAATTCACTCACTCACTCCTGGGAGGTGCTGGAAGGTTAAGAGTCACATTACAAGCTCATCCTACTTGGTATCCATTCACTGCTGGGTGAACGTCTCAATTCTCTGACAAACATTAGCTAACATGAGAAAGGTACATCAAAATTGATATACCTTTGAAATAGTCTTGTACCAGAATAACTGTTCTCAAAGAAAGTATTGCAAGCAAGTAGGTGTTTTACTTTGACATCAAAAGACATTGTAAAAAGTTTCAATTGTCATAATTTGTTTTCATAAGGGACAGTTTTTAGAATGTGTTTAACACATTTGGACCAAATTATTAGTGCCATTATAAATATCGTTGATCCAGAAATACATGACATGTTTGGTAAGAATAATTTGGTTTCTTGCTTGTATATAATGGGCGTGAATATTATAGCTACATGAAGGCTCTCAGGTGGACTTGACATAAGTGTGGATAGACTGTAGGTAGCTGAGGACTTCAACAATATTAAAATTTGCAACAACAGAAGCCATACTTGGAGATATCACTGGGAAATGTTGGTGGATTATTTTGATGAAAATAATCTGTTTGATATTAGACAGTTATCATATTACTGTTATGAGGTCAACAGACATATATAATTGTTTTTCAAGTTACCATTATCAACACAAGTGCATCATCAGTATGGTTCCAAATACACTGTAGTATGTCAAGGTAATATCTTGGCACACATGTCAAGGTCAAATCTTGACACTCACATTTGGATCCACTTTTGAACATCAAACACATTTCTTAAGTTTGTTAGTGTGGAGTTTTGAGGGAAACAGATCCAGCTCAACATATGCCCAAACTACAGGAACAATACAATGTTATATCACTTGTTTACAATCTTCTCACAATTGCCATGGCAACAACTCTTAAGATACAAAATAGGAATTGTTCTTAAACAAACAATCAAGCTTTTTCCCATATGTTTACTTCAGAATGATGCATAAATTGGTTGCGTTTATCTCCCTGAAACAAATAAAGACACTTACACCCAAAGTGTTTATGTTAAAGTAAAGGGTGATACCTGTGCAATGTTTGTGCGTACAGAGTCTGGGTAAGGAGACATTCATCATTTAGAAATGTCTAAACAGTTGCTGGAGGTGATAGCAAATCCACTGGGCTTGTTGTATGCATAGGTTCCATAGAAAACACTGTTTAATTGAAGTACTGATACATTTTTTGATAAAAAGGTTTTTATGCTTGGTTAACTGATCTGCTGGCCAACATTTTCAAACTGTGGAAAAAAGTTTACATGGATTTTTTTTTTCTTTTAACCAAGTCTAATTTCTCTTCTGTTAAAAATTCCATCAGAGCTGGACCATAGAAGAAAAAGTTAACGATGTATCTTGTCATTAAAACATTGCTCTTTTTCTTATTTAACTCTGCCGACAATCCTTTCAAAAATGATAGAAAACTCAAACTGTCTCCTATCTACCAGCATGTGAGGCATCAGTCATTAAGAATTTTGTACATTTGTAACATTGTTTCCATTTCCCAGGATTCTGTATTGATTTGCTTATTGATAAACTTAGATATCACAAATTGAGACATTAGCTTCAATAGCATTGAAAATATATTTAGTATGTTTACATCAGTGGATAAATAGATTCCGGAGTCTAAGCCCACCTGATTTCTTTAGTGATAAATGCTTGGGAGCCTTGGAGGAGGTCATTGGAGAGCCAATGTCACAGACCACAACAGAATCAGTTCCCTTTCTCTTTACTGGAGTCTAACTCTTTATCACCGATTGTGAATTATTCATGTCTTCAGTCTCTAAGAGAATTATTCATGGTTTTAGAGGAGGTTTGTACTATTATGGTAAGGGTTTTGTCAGTTGTAGGTATCAACACACCTGCAACATGTTGTATTCTTAGCCATGGTCAATGTGTTAATGGTTTACTCCCTTCACAGGTGCTGAGATAAAAACAACATTTTAAGAGCAAATACACATGCCATTTTACTATGGGAGGGTGGTGAGTGAGTGAGTGAGAAAATGGGTGGATAGTTAAATGAGTGAGCGAGTGTTAGTTGCTTCTTTGAAATACATCATATTACCATGTGAGGATGGAGTGTATGAATGAGTTAGGGGAAGGAGCCTGTTACTATTACACTCACTCACTCACTCATTAGACAATAGCCCCTGGTTCCTTTTCACACTCACTCACTTATTACATAAGAGGCCATGTTCCTGGTTACAGTGAGTGAGTGAGTATGGTTTTACGCCACTTGTAGCAATATTCCAGCAATATATGGGGAAACCAGAAATGGGCTTCACACATTGTACCCATGTAGAGAATCGAACCCAGGTCTTCGGCATGACGAGTGAACGCTTTAACCACTAGGCTACCCCATCGCCCCTCCTGGTTACAAAACTAAACTTTATTTTTTTTTAACTGCAGCTTCATCAACTGTCTCACCAAATCAAAACATGATGAAACAATTTAGCAGAGTCTCCCTTTAATGATTTACACATATTTCAGTTCTTACTGCTTCAAATCTTTTCCTCCACTTTTTTCACTGTAAAGAGACACTTGCCATGAGTGTGTATCAGCCAACAGAGGGAGATTTATTGTAAATAATGTCTTCTTGTCAGACAGAGTTGCCTCCATGCACTCATCAATAAAACTTTCTTTTTATGTGATTATCTCCTAGACTTGATAATGTAATGGGCATCCGATAATGTCACCACCATGAAATGCGAAATGCTTTCATTGAGTTTATGAGGTAAATTATCTCCAATCCAGCCTCCTTACAGCTGATTAACTACAATGTATTCATGGCCGGAAAATGGAGAGGATATGCTGTGGTTACTCGATCTATTCCAACGTGAAAGAATTAATGATGTTAATTGTGGTATACATTCAGTGACTACCTGCTTTGTTTGTACAGTAAATGGATAGATTGAGTTGATGTTTCACGTTCCTTATTGTTGGCCCAACACTGGTGGTGCTGTGTGTAGGAAGCATTGTCTATTGAACCTTCAGCTGTGGAGGTTGTTGTGTTCCAGTACATACAGGGTTAGTAGTTAATGTTTGTGTTCACTAGCTACCAAAATGATTTGCAATAAAGTTGCTTTCAACCTTACAATACAAGGGGTGTAACATATGTTATGTTGGGATTACACTTTTCAAAGGCATTGTTTATTCGTAAAAGGGGTGGTCGACAAGGATGTGTCACTTGTCTTACTGATTTTTATGTTTATGGAATGACAATTGCTTCATTGTTGTACACTTATGCTTTGTCATTGTTGCTTTTGTATGCTTGGTACTGGCGAATTTTGGTCAGAGATATTGTCAGAAAATGTCACCTAACTGATGTCTGTAAACAAATTCAACAACTCATTCCCTGATGAAAGCAAAACTTTCCTTAATGAACCATTGTGACTGGTCAACATCATGCATCGGTGTGAGTCTGTAAGGTTTTGTGCCACATGTCGTAATGTTCCAGCTCTATCACAGTGAGTGAGTTAAGTTTTACGCTGCACTCAGCAATATTCCAGCTATATAGCGTCGGTCTGTAAATAATCGAATCTGGACTAGATAATCCAGTGATCAACAGCATGAGCATCGATCTACGCAATTGGGAACCAATGACATGTGTCTATCACAGCGGGTTAACACCAGAAATAGGCTCCACATATACTAGTAGTGCCCATGATCAAATTCAAACCCATGCCTTCGATGACCGATGTCATGATAACTGAACGCTTTAACCACTAGGCCACCCCACTGCCCCTACTCAACTGAAACAAATTCTACATTGACATGTACTTAAACTATGAACTGTCACTGCCTGACAAGATATGATAAAGATTCTTTAAACTCCAGACCTTTAATAATGACTGTCAGTCACGTTTAAATATACTATTCATACTTTTCTAAGGACCAAATCATTGATTCAGCAGAAAACTGTGATGTGGGGTCTAATTTGGTTTAAGTATCTTAGCTTATTGTAAGCATGGATCCTAGGTTTCAGTATATGTCACTGCATCTTGTGGATCCCATACCTGCTATTGACAGGTACATTGCTATTGTTGCGTACTTGTCAGTGACTGGTTCCATGATTTGCAAAACGGTTGATTGGTGCCATGAAAATCATTTTTATGGTTACTCATGTATCAGGTGCATAAAGTTAGATTAAAGTGGCTATTTGCCTAAAGAGGTGTTACCATATCATTATTTGTCCAGTTTTAAATGGATACAATTTCAAATTATAAATCTATGTTTAAGTAAAGTTGGGAATTTTTGTGATCCTTTGCAAAGTGTGAGTAGTATATGATTATGGTAGGTACAATATAATTTTTAATTTACGAACTGTGAATATAGACTAGGGAGACCGTTGAATCAACAGGGTTATCGGAGACACTTTTGCACTGTTGCAAGTTAATAGGAGCACCGAAACCACGGTTGTGACCCTTCTGAGGAATTCTTAGTTATTCCTTGGTATTTCTATTAGTGTATAACCATGAATTCATGTGTACCATTTGCACTCACTAAACTACTCTTGCCTATAATTTTTATTTCACATAGCATTCGTTATTCAGACAACACCTTGAGATTGATATTCAATTCGACTTTCAAGACCATTCTTGTGACCGATTATTTGATCAATAACTCCAGCACTGATGGTTTTTTTTCATTGATGGCTATTAAATTCTCTGAGTGACCCAGTTTTGCAGTCAAGTGGCCAAGATCAAGTGTTTAGCACTGCAGTTCCTTCTAGAGTATGTTACCAAGCATTTTCAGACTTTATTAACCTTTCCAGGATTGTGGAATTATACAAATTTTGAATCTGACTTTAGACAAGTGAACAGAAAAGATTCATGTGTCTTTTAACAGTCCTCTTTAAAAATATTGTCCAAAAATGGTGGTGACTGGAATGTTGTTCTTGAAAGGCATTTAGAGGCTGGCGAACATGAATATGTTACACGTTTTTCTAGATAACAACTTTGTTTATTCTTTACAGATTCATTCACCTGATGAAGGAGCAAAAAGTAGCTGTTAAATGTTGTGTAAAGAATAAAAACGAAGTTGTTCTCCAAAAAACGTGTCAAGTATTCAATTGGAATATTTTTCAAACATTTTGGTTTCTATTTGACATTGAATCAGTCTTCCTTATCTCTTTGAGTTTTTCATAGTGATGAATAAATACATTGCTTGGTGTGTAATCAGGTGAAAAGCTTACAATATGTTTTGCTGATGTCTTTGTGCTAATCTGAACAACTAGAGACCATGTCCCACCAGAACAGGGGTACAAATGGTCTGTTCGCCACACTAAATAAATTGGTTCAATTCCCCTCATAAGTGCAATGTGTGATAGCTATTTCTTGTGCCCCTTGCCATGATATTGCTGGAATATTGCTAAAAGCGGTGTAAAACTAAACTCACTCAGTCACTCCAGCTAGAACAAGGAAGTTGATAAATTGCTGTCAGTTTAAATTTGTCATCCTAGTGATGTTTACATTG
>VKKT01000307.1:308110-320678 GCA_008038995.1 Haliotis laevigata
TTTTTATATTTTGAGGACAACTGAAAATAACTGGTATCTAGTGATCTCACGTAACGAATCAGGCAAGATGGGCATTCGTTCCCACGCCCTACATCCATCTCCTGACATTCCATCAGATTTACTAAATGAAAAGACAACTTATAATCAGCCCTACCTAGGCAATGCAGCAAGTGCAACATGGGAGGGGTATACTCGGTGCAGTGCCTGATACTGTGTACCACGGTACGATCATTGGGTGATCTGGTACATATGACTTGAGGTAGTTCCACCCCAGTGAATGCTGATTGCACATATACTCTGAAGGGCTACTTTGGACTCCCTGGCAACATTGTGACAGAAAATTGATTAGATTTGGAAGAGATCTGCTGTCTTGATCAAACTATTTACCATTTGTGTCATTCTGGAAATTGGCCATGCGAACTCTAGGTGATGGAAATATGCTAGGATGGTGAATTGGGTTAACACTACCCTGAAGAGTATTTCAATTACAGTTATACCATGCATGTCAGCTTATTGTGGCAGGAGGGACCACCACCATATAGATGGAATATTGCTGAATGTGGTGTAAAACAACAAACAAACAGATTGTTATAGTGTAACACTTCATCTATTGTTTATTCATTTAAAAACTTACAATCATCCTGCATTAGATCTTCCAAAATGTTGTCATCTAGTTCTCCAAAAATGTCTTCAATGGTGTTAACTTTGAAATTGTAAAGTCCAAATTTTGAGGTGCTGTTGAAAACATCTTGAAAATGTGGAAGTGAAAAAAGTACTGATTATTTGAACATATTAATACGCAGTGTAGTCTTGCAATTTCAGGGAATCGACTACCATTCGATCACGTTTTTCAACCAATCACATTAAAGAACACAGTAACTTTTGGTTTACAATTTTGGTTATACCACGTATGTCAGTTTATTGTTGCTGGAATATTGCTGAGTGAGGTTTAACAACAAACAAACTATTGTGGCAGGGACTGGATTCTGGCACAACTAAGGAAGACAACTCCGCATAGTGAATTGCAGTGCTGGAGATGATAATATATTTGAAACATGTTATGAGAGGTCAAATGAATATTAATGCTATGACAGGTCTAGACTAGTGGGACCAGGGGACGTCTTTAATGGAAAAGGGAATATGATGGTATCATGTCTGCATTACAGCTAAGACCAGCAATTTTTGTGTAGGTTTGTCGAGTTGTCCGGAGAGAATACAGACTGTCTGTGAAGGAGACGGGAGTCCAGAATTTACAGATATGAATACGCCTTGTTATTAGATTAACAAGATGTTGCACCTCAATGTACCAGGACTGAAAGAGAGAGGGTGGTCGTGTGGTAGCCTGTTGTTTAATGCATTCACTTGTCTCACTACAGCTCGGTTTGATTCCCCACATGAGTACATTAGGTGAAGCACCTGCGACCCTGGAGATGTTGCTGGAATATTGCTAAAAAGACTGCAAATAAGGAGAAACTTTTTATAATTAGTTTACAGATCATCGATCTTCCCCCTTGCCATAACCCCTAAAATTGAATGTGGAATTCTGAAATGAAAGGTGAAAGCACCTATACATTCTATTCCACTGAATTCAGATTTTTGACAATGATAACATTGTGCTTCTTCGTATTCATATGTACAAATGGCAAAACAAACTTAAATACATTACTGACATAATCAGATTACTTGTTTTACTGGACCGCTTTATTCTCCACCAAGTGACAAAGGTCTTCCTTGACAAATCGCTGAGCTAATATGATGTGAACTCCCATACTTAAACATAGACTTATTATAGTTGTAGTGATACAATTACTTTGTGAAGTGGGTCAGAGGTTTTAAGTACCTGGATGATACTAATTACCTTCTATACTTTAACACAGAATTTACAATAGTTTTATTGATGTGACCACTTTGTGAAATGAGTGCCAGGATTTTAAGCACCTGGGTCATACTAATTATATTACCTGCAATACTTTAACCCAGACTTACAATAGTTTTAGTGATCTCTTTGTAACATTGGTGACAGGATATTAAGTCATAATAATAACCTCCCACACTTGGACATAGACTCAAAACAACCGTGGCACTGTGGTTGCTTTGTGAAGTGGCTCACAGGATTTCAAGTAATTATTGAAACCTGTAAATTATGTGATTACAAGCTACTCTTGAATGTTTTAACTTGTGCCTAATCCACTTATTCCTATGGCAGTACATCAGTGACATGGTAGTATAAGGTAAATTAACAACTTTTATTTTATGCCGCCTTTAGAATATTCCAGCCATTCATACATTGTACTCATGGAATAGAACCCAGGCCTTTGGTGAGACAAGCAAACATATTAAATACTTGTCTACCAAGATCAAGAACAAGAGGAAATATATTCTGTAGACTAGAGAGTGTTTGCTTGGAATTTTGTGATGCAATACACTTTGGCACTCAGGTCTGCTTTGTATTATACATATTACAATATTTTGACATTATTATTTTAAACCAGTCCACGATGGATATTTGTCCTTTCTACTTTCAAACATGTGACACAGATGAATGACACTTGGGTCACACTGTATGGCACAATCCTTTCTCAGTGAGTGAGTGAGTGAGTGAGTATGGTTTTACGCTACTTATAGCAATATTCCTGCAATATCATGTCAGGGGACACCAGAAATGGGCTTCACACATTGTACCTATGTGGAGAATCAAACATGGGTCTTCGACAGCGAACACTTTAACCACGAGGCTACAGCCCTCCAACCCACCCCCAACCCCTTTCTTAGAGAATTGAGCAACTCTCTCATTCTGTTGCTCAGAATGGTATTCACTGACACAGCCATATGAATCCATGAGTCAGTGAGTACGGTTATAAACCAATATCACAGCAGGGGACACCAGAAATTGACTCCCCACTTGTGAGGTATCGAACCAGGATGTCATCGTAATGAGCAAACACTTTAACCACAAGGCTACCACGCTGACCCCCTTAAATGTCAGAGAATAGCCAAGGAAGGTTTTAATGTATATCATTACATTTACATAAGATTACTCTGTTTACAAAACAAATAATAATCCCAATATAAACACTTCAATTTATCCTAAGTAATTCAACTTTGTTATTTATCCTGGTGATTTTTGCAGAGACATCTATGACTTCTGTCAGGCTACAGTTCAGGCTGTCTCTGAAACACTCCTTTATAACTTTTCCTTTAAGTATTGTAAACTTCAGTACTCTGTGGACCAGTGAGACACAGTATCATCAGTGTTTCTGGTAGGGCTGGCTATAATGATCAATAATCGGAAATATCGTTCATAGGAAAAAT
This sequence comes from Haliotis laevigata, assembly GCA_008038995.1. NCBI lineage: Eukaryota > Metazoa > Mollusca > Gastropoda > Lepetellida > Haliotidae > Haliotis > Haliotis laevigata. The sequence goes on from VKKT01000307.1 coordinate 311,423, forward strand.
TCTTATTCTAAATTCTAAATGGTTATCGATATAAAAATTGTGCTATCGATAATATCATACTTTAACTTTTGTAATAGAAAAAGTTTTAATTTCCTCACAATATCAAAATTTTGGACTTTATTTATGGTCTGCTTCTAAATGCTGTTCTGGATGCTGTTTTGTTAATAATCCATGCCAAAATGTGAGCACTCACTAGTGATGTGAAATATATTCATTTCTTTAAGACCTTTTGGGCATATTTGTTCAAAGTGACGTCTCTGATATTTATCAATAATCGATCTATATTTAATCATCGATGTCTATGACCTATGTTGATAGCCAGCCCTAGTTTCTGGTAACTGTTTTACTGCCAGCACCGCTGACACACTGATTGCTTGATTAACGAAACATTACACACACTCTTTCACTCTTATTATCATTGATGATATTTTGTCCTTTTACAACTGAGGACAGAAGATTCAAATCTGCTTGGTATCCTACCATGTTGTAAGCATGTGTGATGTATAGTCCCAAACCAGGTCCTTCACCAACATGACTTGACAGCTTATTATTCAGTGACAAATATGATTAATATTCAGTTCTGGCTCCGATTTCTCAAAACAAACTTAAGTTTTTACTCAAATTTCAAACTGAGNTTGACAATTTGAAACAGCTGAATTTTAAACTCAACTGCATTTTTAGAATAAAAAAGCCCAAAGAACTTAAGTAATCTATCCACCAATCTCAAATTGTTTACTATGTTTGAGTTTAATATCTATTTCAGTTTATGCTAGGAAATGCGTTTTCCTGCATTTTCTCAAATTTGAGTAAAAACTCTAACTTAAGTCAAAACTAAGACTTAAGTTTGTTTCAAGAAATCAGGGCCTGGACGACTAAGTTATGATTCAATATGAGATGTAAGCCTTATGTTTTGTAAAACAAATGACAAATGTTGTAAAATGTATGCTTATGATACCAAGTATTATGTTACGTTACATAATGTACAGAATGCTGACGTCCCTTATTACAATATTTACGTCTGTCACAAGGACGAACACCCTGGGAATTCTCAGTATGTAAATTTGAGACCATGAATTATTGATAAAAAGAAACACAGAGCATAAGGACTACAAAGACAGAAAATTTGTCTAAAGGTCTCCTAACAGTCCTTATCATTGTATGTCTAATATATCACTTTAGAAATAGTTTTGGCTTGTAGTTTGCTTAAAACTTTTTATCAAGGTTGACAAATAACATAGCACACAATCCCGTGTTTCAATAAATGAAATATATTTGCATATTGAATATTAATTGAAATACAGTTATCTGCATGATGTTTAAACAGTTAGAATGTAAAGTTTAATACATAATTCTCAGAAAAGAAGAATGTTTTTACGCTTATAAGTACAAGTCACAAAGACAAAAAGTTTATGCTAAACATGAGAAATTAGAAAAGGAAGATTAAAAACGCCATCCTACCTGAAAGTCTACTTGAGAAGAATAAAGTCAAGTGTAAACATTCATCTGATGCTGATCTCCTCCATTTATACACATAAGTAGTGTTATGGCCAGGCCTCGCACCTACCATGTCTTCCAGTGATATAAAGCCAGGCTGTGGTCTCACACAGACTATTATACGGCTCATAATGTGTATCTTCCTTCACTGGTTACCCAGGGGAGATCAGGAGATTTCCCCACTCCGTTTTCAAGACCAGCGCAGTTGCAGGGTTCAAACACACTGACATATTGTTGTGTGACGACTGCTTTGGTTCCATCAGTACAGGCAGGGTGAGGCAGCTATTGGGAAATTATTTTAGTGATTTATTGAAGTCCTCTTTGAGCAGTGTCAGGTAGCAAGGTGGTTCCTAATGAGAGTTTTGGGTGCAGAGCTTTTGCTTTGAGAGTGTGGTGTGTGTTTAGCCGAGGCTGAGGTTGCGATTACACTCGTGACGGAATACCGACAATTGGAATGTGATGATCTTCCATAATACATGACACCTGACGGCTGATTGAGATGATGCTGCCCATCTAGGCTATAGTCTGTTTGCAGTGAAAACGTACAGATGAATTTCACTTTAAACACAAAAGTAAATCGAATAAAGGGAAGTTAAGATTGTGAACCCTCATAATTTTACCTTGCCAACTGAACATTTAAATCTCAGAATTTTATTCAACTTAGGATAAAAGTTGTTTAACAAACGATCATAGTTTCAAATCGCTATTATTGGTTTGTATTACAAGGGGTATGCACATTAAATGAAACACCGAGAACATGTAGGTTTGGTCTTAGTTAATGCTCATCAAGTACTACACGTGCATTTGTTTCACTGTTCCAATTACTGCGCTTACCCCTTTGTAATACAAACCAATAATAGCGATTTGAAACTGATAGTTTGTTAAACGACTTTTATTCTAAGTTGAATAAAATTCTGAGATTAAATTTTTTTTACTGCAAACAGACTATAGTGTTGGCTGGAACATCCCTTATGTGTTGGGTAGAGTGTCAGGCTGTAGCGTGGGGTAGTGCTAGGGGCTGGTTCCTGTAGGGGAGGTGGTTGGAACTGCTCACCTGTGTTAGGTAGAGCCTAAGGCTGTAGTGTGGGGTTAATGATAGGGGCTGGTTCCTGTAGGGGAGGTGGTTGGAACTGCTCACCTGTGTTATGTAGAGAGTGAGGCTGTATGTAGTGTGGGGTAGTGCTAGGGCTGGTTCCTGTAGAGGAGTTGGTTGGAACCACTCACCTGTGTTAGGTAGAGTGTTAGGCTGTAATGTGGGGTTAATGATAGGGGCTGGTTCCTGTAGGGGAGGTGGTTGGAACTGCTCACCTGTGTTAGGTAGAGTGTCAGGCTGTAGCGTGGGGTTAATAATAGGGGCTGGTTCCTGTAGGGGAGTTGGTTGGAACTGCTCACCTGTGTTATGTAGAGCGTCAGGCTGTAGTGTGGGGTTAATGATAGGGGCTGGTTCCTGTAGGGGAGTTGGTTGGAACTGCTCACCTGTGTTGGTTTGAGTGTTAGGCTGTAGCGTGGGGTTAATGATAGGGGCTGGTTCCTGTAGGGGAGTTGGCTGGAACAGCTGACCTGTGTTAGGTAGAGCGTCAGGCTGTAGTATGGGGTAGTGCTAGGGGCTGGTTCCTGTACGGGAGTTGGCTGGAACAGCTGACCTGTGTTTGGTAGAGTGTCAGTTTGTAGAGCGAGGTAGTGCTAGGGGCTGGTTCCTGTAGGGAAGTTGGCTGGAACAGCTCACCTGTGTTATGAAGAGTGTCAGGCTGTAGTGTGGGGTTAATGATAGGGGCTGGTTGCTGTAGGGGAGTTGACTGGAACTGCTCACCTGTGTTAGGTAGAGTGTCAGGCTGTAGTGTGGGGTAGTGCTAGGGGCTGGTTCCTGTAGGGGAGTTGGTTGGAACAGCTGACCTGTGTTAGGTAGAAATGTCAGGCTGTAGTGTGGGGTAGTGCTAGGGGCTGGTTCCTGTAGGGGGAGTTGGCTGGAACTGCTCACCTGTGTTATGTAGAGCGTCAGGCTGTAGTGTGGGGTTAATAATAGGGGCTGGTTCCTGTAGGGGAGTTGGCTGGAACTGCTCACCTGTGTTATGTAGAATGTCAGGCTGTTGTCAGGATAGAGCATTGGTTATTTCCTTTGGTGGTGTTTATAGGGGAAATGACAGGAAGGGCTCACCTGTGTTGGGTGCAATGTAATATAATAGATGGGAATGGTGAAGTTATAAATTTCTGCCTTTTATCTGTTTGTTGTTTTGGTAGAAGCTGAAATACTTGACATCAGATTCTTTTGTATGAGTTTGTTTGTTTTTAACACTGAACATAGCATTAATTCCAGCTTAGATATCTGACTGTTTCCTGTAAATAATTAAATCTGGACCAGATAATCCAGTGATCAATATGATAAGCAATGATCCACGCCTTTGGGTTCAATGACCGCAATCAACCAAGTCACAGAACCAGACCCCAATCCATTTAGTCATCTCTTATGACCATCATGTTTCCAGGCATCTATTGTAACTCAGAAAAGAGACGGTTGCACTTCTTAGTTAGTTCCAAGTTCGGCACAGCACCGGATGAACATACAGTTTCTTATCTAATTCCATGAAAATGCCAGTGCTCTGAATGTGTATCTGAAATAATCCTGGAGACGCTTCCATAGTTTCTTTGATGATTAATCCAAAAAATCCAGTCACAAAGGAAACCTGTTAGGAGCAGTCGGGAAGTTGAAAGCCAAGTGACCAGTTATCCACTGTGCATGACTGGCGAGTGTTGATGTAGCAAATGCATGACAGGAGGGAACCATTTGTACCTCATCCCACTTTGAAGTAGGCCCGAGTTAGCCGAGATACCAGCCTTTGATCCAGGCCAACACTACACAGGGAGACCCTAGTTCCAGACATGATCGCTTCTAATGTGATCCAGAGTTGGCCGGAAACATTGCTGCCTCTGTTTATTCATCATTTATAACATGGCTTGTGTGGGTAGGGGCACATGTGTAACCAAGTGGTTGAAGTATTCACTCGGCATGATGATATGTTCGAATCTGGCATGAGAAAAATCTGTAGGGCTTAGTCCCTGCGGTGACATGGCTGGGCTTCACTACGCTAGTTGCAAAAGGTCTTCCATATTTCCTAGCTTGTTACAAACTGGTCAGATTGGTCAATCTAGGATGGAGTGGTCAGTCTAGGATGGAGTGGTCAGTCTAGGTGATTTGTTGTATCATTTTACCTCAAAGGCATTGGCTTATTCATTAATTATTAATCATTTGGTTTTCATGGCTCAGACATAATTATTTACAGGCTGACTTGGTTTAGTTATAACACTGCTGATAATGGCATAAAACAAAAAGTGTGACAGGAATTAAGCTGAGAGTTATTTTGAACCTATCACTCACTCACTCACTCACTCACTCACTCACTCACCACCCACTCACGCTCACTCACTCACTCAACAACACAACCACATTCTCACTCGACCATTCACCACTCACTCAAAAACTCCCATTTCTGGTGTCCCCTGTCGTGATATTGCTGGAATATTGCTAAAAGCGGCGTAACACCCAACTCACTCACTCACTCAAAACTCAATCACTCAATCACTCAACCACTCAAAAACTCATTCAACCACTCAACCACATACTCACTCGACCACTCACCACCTACTAACACTCTCATTCTCTCAATCTTGGTCATTGGTCACTGAAGGTTGCATGGTTACCATTGGTTGGTTTGTTTAGTGATAGAACGTTATGTGTGATTGGCACCATGGACCCCAGTTAATACAATACAGCATACAATTATACAACATTAAGTCAAATGTGATGGAAAACACACCTGGAACAGACAGACCAAGGTTAAACATTGAATCCCTCTCCCTCTTAACAGAGCACTATAAGTGAATTACAGGCAATGCCAATTGAACAGTTTGCCTAAAGGAGTTAGAGAAATCATGACAGTAAAGTTTCTTATGTACAATTATGCAAATATGTTTGCTTGTTAATTCTAGTATTCGTACGGCTGCATACATATTTTATCAGCACTTCAGTGTTGTATATATGTTTGCCGTCCCAGAACACTCACTTTTGTCACTGCAGTGTGTAATCCCCGACATCAGTACACCGTGTGCAATTAGTTCTGGTACATAACTGTAGAACATTCATGTCAGGAGAAATACCTTGAATATCTTGGATCACTGGGTTGCTTTCAAATTGATTATTGCCTTCTTCTGGGTACTCATCAACAAATCACAAGGTGATCCCTACAAATGTCAAGATCCAGGGACAAATTTGTCACTCCGAGTGAAAGCATCAGTGTCAACATAGGTATTCCCTCTTTCACTTTAATGTTACTCGGCTAACTTTCCATCAATAATTCATCCGGTTAGGTTGTCAACGTGCTTCAGTTGGGACGAGGACTGGGAATACGTTACCAAGGTAGCTAATGTAAACTGGCTGGAATGTCATCATGGACTTGGATGAGCGTCATCATATGCTTATAGAAAGGTCACGGCGGGGGTGGTCCCATCGTCTAAGGCACTGCTGTGTAGAGTTGTGTCCCTTAGACATTGCCAATACCTGATCATGGGTTTGAATCCAGTTTTTTTCTGATTTATGATGGTTTTAGGTTTGTCAGTTACATACCCGTGTTATGGGCTTCACCAAAGGCGAAGTGTCTAAGAACTGTTTCACTTAACGTTTCCTTCTCACATTAAGCCTACAATCAGTGATATTGGTTAAAAAAACCCAGGCCACTCACTCACTGAAGGATATGCTTTAGATGGCATCATTTGGTTGTAGGAATGTAATCATATGCCTGTCGATGTAATCATATGCTTGTAGGAATGCAATTACGTGCTTGTGAATGTAGTCGTCTGCTTGTAGGAATGTAATCATGTGCTTGTGAATGTAATCATATGTGTGTGAATGCAGTCATCTGCTTGTAGGAATGTAATCATATGTGTGTGAATGTAATCATCTGCTTGTAGGAATGTAATCATATGTGTGTGAATGTAAGCATCTGCTTGTAGGAATGTAATCATCTGGTTGTGAAAATAATCATCTGCTTGTAGGAATGTAATCACATGCTTGTGAATGTAATCATCTGCTTGTAGGAATGTAATCATATGCTTGTGAATGTAATCATATGCTTGTAGGAATGCAATTACGTGCTTGTAAATGCAGTCATCTGTTTGTAGGAATGTCATCATATGCTTAAGGAATGTAATCGCCTGGTTGTAGGAGCATCATGATGCATTTGTGAATGCAGTCATAGGTTGGTATGCTGTTTTGTGGAGCTAATACAAGTTTCAGCATGGTGACTTAATATCACAGAATCAGACTACCAAAGCAAAATAATTCTCAACTGTCCTGAAGACAACTTTTCTGAAACAGATTTTGAAGCCTTGTCTCAGTCTGTTACAACCAAAGATTGTCATTTTCATTGATCAGTGAGGCAAAATAACAAGTATCCTATATAAAATTCAATGATTTCAATGAATACAAAATATTTCACTTTCAGTAGCAACCCCAAAAAACATAAGATCAAAGGATCAGAAAATTGGAAATTATATTTTCTTCTGTCGACTATTCCAAAGGGACGATGCAAGAGGCAATTTTGTATATGAAAGATGCAGATGCATACTCATTTCAGTGAGCAATAGTTGCAGCCATAGACATGTATCACTGACAGACGCGAGTCCTGAATGCCTGCATGGCTGCCTTCTATACATACATTGTACATAGCACAATACAAGCAACCATTCTTGTGAAATATTCCCCCGACCACTGGTATTGATCTGTACGGGGATAAGCTGGTTAGGACTGATGTGATAGTTGAATGTGAAGAAACTTCACAAAAATCAAATTAATTTCAGCTGAGAGATTTGGGACGTGAATCCTCAAGGAGCCTTGTCCCAGAGTGGAGGCGGAAATCAGATTGTCGACTGAATACCCTTCTTTTATTGTGGTCACTATGTGGAATTACAGTGTCCACAATGCCAGTATCAAGGCACGTATCATTATGTATCATATGAATTTGGATGTGCACACTGCTCAGAACCATCCATATTCCATTTTTTGGAGTCCATACTGCCTAAGGTATAAAGCAATATTTTGTTATGATAGCATTTAGATATGCACACTTCCCAGTATGATCCATATACCATTATTATGGCAGGGTGATGTGGTAGTCTAGTGGTCAAAGCGTTCGCTCATTACGCCGAAGACCCGGGTTCGATTCCCCACATGGGTACAATGTTTGAAGCCCATTTCTGGTGTCCCCCACCGTGATATTGCTGGAATTTTGCTTAAAGCGGCGTAAAACCAGACTCACTCACACACTCACTTACCATTATTATGGCACTTAAATGTACACCCTGCACTCCATAATACATATGTCCACTGCCCAATATTAAGCCATACACCATTATTATAGTGTTTGAAAGTACACGCTGCCCAGTGTAAGCCATTTATCTTTATTATGGAATTTGAAAGTCAACATTACCTTGTGTCAAGTCATATATTGTTACTATGGAATATGAATGGCCACACTACCCTAGTGTCAAGCATTATATTGTAATTGTGAGATCTAAATGGCCACACTACCTATCATCAAGCCATATACTGTTATTATGAAATTAAAACATCCACATTACCTTGAGTGTCAAGCTGTATATTGTAATTGTGAGATCTAATTGGCCACACTACCTATCATCAAGCCATCTACTGTTATCATGGAATCCCAATGTCCACACTATCTAGTGTCAAACCACCTACCCACTTGCTCAATAAGTAGCTGGTTTTGTCAGCTTTTGCAATATGAATCAGGGGCGGAAATAACCCATTGCCCAACGTCCCAGTCCAGTGTTTTTTTCTGTCGGGCAAGCAAATTTGTGTATCACACTGTACCGGTGTCCAGTTGACTTTCCAATGTTAATTATGTTGTTTATCTAAAAAATGGACCACTGACTGACTGAGTTTGGTTTTACGCCGCTTTTAGCAATATTCCAGCAACATGTCCAGCGGGGAACACCAGAAATGAGCTTCACACATTGTACCCATGTGGGGATTCGGAAAAAATGGACCAAAAACAAATCGGCCGGTATAGTGAAAAAATTATCAGGGCAAGTGATTTTACAGGTGCCACTATACTGAAGTACACTAGCAATTTTAAAGTTATTTCCACCCCTGTGAATGCCCAGGCCAAAGTATGTATGTACATATAGTAAATATACGATATGAACTTATTCTGTGAGTTGTATTTACTGAATAAGCCAATGTTAAAATCTTGCAGAAATATTCTGTAATATGTTTTTGCACCTAGAAACCCAGGATGCATGATCTAATTTATTCGTATCAGTAGCTGTTTCTATTTATTACAATCCAGTGACAAAGAAATATGGACTGGCAACATTTTAACCAGACTGGAAGTTTATTAAACTTGTCAGTTCAGCTAGAATTAGTCTCTATTTGTCTCTATCTCTGTTGTATACCTGTTGTCATGTGGCAGGAGGCCTGTGTGGAACATATTCATTTGCAGTGTTGGTGGCTGTACCTATATTATCACCATTAGATGCAAATTGAAGTTTTGCACATTTCAACGGTTCTTGTTTTGTGATAAACGCTTTAAATTTTTTAGTATTCAGGCATGGAAGAAAAAGTCTGTTCACAAAGGATGTGATGTTAATGATTTTATGACTAAAAATACATTTGTGTGCAGGATAGTTTTGTAGAACTTTAACAGCATAACGTGAGTCATCCAACTGTAAGTGAGTTTAGTTTTATGCC